>DWTU01001988.1:0-12189 GCA_018251515.1 Cecropterus confusis | reverse complement strand
CCTTTGACGGAAGCTTCCCTTTTAGCCGGAAGCTTTAGCCTTATTATGGTCTCGGAACTACAGGTCTAAAATGACCTACTGATATTTCTCACTTCTCTTTTCCAGTTGTTCGAGAAACTCCGCACGATGCGTGGCGGTGTGGAGCCTCTTCTTGCGAAGATGCTCATCGTGTCTGGAGACGCAGCGGCGCCAGGCCTCGCCCTCAGCGAGGAGGACAAGCAGATGATCAAAGAAGAAGTTAATATCATCGTTCACGCTGCTGCTACTATTCGGTAGGAGGGTTTTAATTGGTTTAACCTCATTGGAACTAGTAACATTGTTAAAAATATTAAAACAATAAACCGGACTGCTTAAAATTATTTTTTGTTCATAATGATACATTTAATTCCACCAAAAATATTTCATGTAAAATGTTGCAAAGATGACCACATAAGGTTTGCCATGTGAAAAAGATCTTATGTTATTTTATGAAGTTAGGATCGGTGGAGTTAGGCCGTGTAAATTCAGAAGCTTGGCTCCACATGAGATCTGATATCTTTTCACAGGGCAAACTTTATGGTGGTCTTGGGAAAATTTTACATGAATTTTTTTTGGTGGGATTGTTATTTATTAATACAGCTTTACTATTATGATCATTTTTCTTTCAGATTCGACGAAGAACTAAAGAAAGCTGTCCTTTTGAATGTTCGTGGCACTAAACTCATGTTGGAACTGGCGAGGGAGTGCAAGAAATTAGCGGTAAGTGGCTTTATTTTACCTACGATGATTACACGCACGCGTTTGGCGGAAAAAATCGAAGTATATTTATTCCTACACCCCTCCCCCTTACCATAGGATGAAAGAAGTGATTTCATTGACTAGCTTATATTTTTCGCTGACCGCAGCTGTTTCAGTGCCAAAGCTACAGTTACACCTAAGGTATCAGTCCATCTGCAGTCAAACGACAGTTCCCATCAACTTGGAACGATTGCTTCTACAACTAATTTTCCTTTTTTCCAGCTGTTCATTCACATCTCGACAGCATACTGTCATCTCCACGAGAAGCTTCTGGAAGAGAAGCCGTACCCCCCGCCAGCTGACCCCCACAACATCATCCAGGCCATGGAATGGATGGATGAGGAAACTGTAGAAGCCATCACCCCCAAGTTAGTATCTTGTATTATAGAAGTAGCAAACGAGCTACATCCACCTGCTGATAAGTGGCCACTGCAGTATGGATATCTGTAAGCAACTTCATATAGAACATGGTTCTATATGAAGTCTCATGAAGGCACTGGGGTATAGACATCTATAATCAACCCAAGATGCAATAAGAGCAAACTGAGATCGTCCAGAGACATCCAGAGCAACGCATTTCTGAAGACGCTTGAACGCTTCGTGTAAGTCCTCTGGCAATATTTTTGATTGTTTTGATTTTTTCAGGTTGCTCAGCAAATTACCTAATTCGTACGCTTTCACGAAGGCTTTAGGGGAAGCGTTGGCAGTGGAGGCGATGCAGGACATTCCGGTCATCGTACTCAGACCTTCAATTGGTAAGAGTTTAATAATTTATTTATTATTAAAACAACATTTAACAATAATTATGACCTGCGCCAGCTCCGACATGAGCAGTGGCGATTGCCACAACGTATTTATTATAGTGTCATTTGTTATATATTTTCGGAACTATTAAGTATCCAATAAAACTAAGCGGGCTGCGGTGTTAGTTCGAATAAGTGCGGGGTACTCTTTGTAGATGGCGTTATTTTCATTATGCTCTCATATTTATTTCCTGTCGCAATCTTGACTTTTATCTTTATTACTTGTACGAACACATCCGCAAGGCGTTCCGTGACGGCTTTTTTTAAATTGTAACTTAAATTGATTGTTACTGAAACATTATTTTACCTTTCAGTGATACCCATTTGGCAAGAGCCTGTCCCAGGCTGGACTGACAACATTAACGGTCCCACTGGTCTTCTTATTGGTAAGTACTCCTTTCCATCTTTTTCGTCTCTCTTCTCCCTTATTTTTTATCTCTCTGAGCACGTAAAATTAAATTGGGCCCGATTCTATCTATTAATTAATTAGTTAACATTAGTTTTGTATAGGTACAGGTATATTATATGAATTTTATAATTTTCTATTTTTTATTAATTATAATTGGCCGAAACCTATTTTGTCTCAAGATGGCCAAGAGTTTCTCCCTAAAACTGAGGGGACATTCTATGTCTATAAAACAATGGATTTATATTATATGTCGGATCGTCAGAATTATTAGGTCCCTCTTCGAATATCACGTGGGAGTTTAGGTGGGAAGTCGAGCAAACTGATACAGAAAATATTCTAGAACCATTTTTATTGCGCTACCAATTTAGCACAATATAAA
This sequence comes from Cecropterus confusis, assembly GCA_018251515.1. Classification (NCBI taxonomy): domain Eukaryota; kingdom Metazoa; phylum Arthropoda; class Insecta; order Lepidoptera; family Hesperiidae; genus Cecropterus; species Cecropterus confusis. The sequence goes on along the minus strand of DWTU01001988.1, from coordinate 9,821 downwards.
CCATACCGATCAAACTAAGCGAAAAACAGTTCCTAGCGTAGTACTGCTGTCCACGACGGCAGAATGGGAAGTGAGCACCGTTTACGCGTACCGCCCCTCCTAGGCTCTGTTGTAAAATCGGAGTGTCGATGCTGTCATCGCGATGGTGCTGTCATCTCTTAAAACTTGTGCCGCGCTTCATTTACCGTCCAAACTAATGACCGTTTCCGATATATATTTAGTAATTAGATTTATTTAATCATGACAATAATACGGGTGACATTGATATTGATTTTGACCTTGATGTGAAAGTAGCCGTTGATTGATTGATGTTGGTTTTGATGTAGATATCGATGTTGGCAATGATTTCGATATTGATATTGATTTTGATATTGATATCTATATTAATATCGACATTGATGTTCGCAATGATGTTGATATTATTTCATTCCAGGCGCTGGAAAGGGTGTAATCAGGACTATGTACTGTAAGAGCAACAGTTACGCGGATTATCTGCCTGTTGATGTGTTTATCAATGGCATTATGATCGCTGTCTGGAACTATACGAAATATGGGTGACGTATAAAATATAATACTTATTAAGTTAATATTCCTACTACTACAAAACTCTATGAAATGGATTTTTAAGAAAGCATTATCGTGGATTTGATCAATTTTAATATGTAAAGGGTATTTTGGCCGTGAACATAATCTGTGAAACTGTGAGATGAAGGAACCTGAACCCCTCATATGCGTAAAAAAGAAAAATTCTCCAAACTGAAGGATTTATTAAGGGGTTCCGTATCCAAAGAGTAAAAACGCGACTCTATAACTATGACTCCGCTGTCCGTCTGTCTGTCTGCCTGTCACCAGTTTGTATTTCTGTTGCCGCTATAACAACATACACTTAAATCAGAATAAAATAAACACTTAAGGGGGGCCATACAACAAACGTGGTATTTTGCCGTTTTCAATAGATAATGGTAAGGAACGCTTCGTGTGCGAGGCTGACTTGCACTTGGCCGGTTCGTTCGTGGGCCGGTTTGTTTATTTTAACAAACAACAAACGTATTTATTTTGGATACTACCGAGTGTGGAGTACTAGCCGACTTGACAAAGCTGCACCCTTGAAGATAGGTAACAAATTCAATCACGCCACAGGGACAAAAGCTGGAACGTGATCAACTTTACCTCATCAGCGGAGATCAAAATCACGTGGCTGGAGATGATTGATGCTGGGCGTGACATCATCATGAATAGAGTTCCCTTGAACGGGGTTGTGTGGTGAGTGACTGTACCCTGAACTTTTTTATGACAGAAGTAGCAAACGAGCATGCTGTTCACCCGATGTGATCACTGGTTCCCGTGGAGCAGTGATCAGTATGTATCCATTAATTATGTGAGATATTTTTGGGGCGGCGGTCTAATCACAGTCCAGTCCAGTCCAGTAGCCACTTACCATCAGGTAGGCTGCATGCTTGTTTGCTACTTCCATACTATAAAAAAAAAGTTTAGTGTGAAAGTTAGCAGTTAGGAGTTACCGCGTTAAAAAACATAACTTAATATAATACTTATAATAATTTTTGATAAATAAGATTTTCAAAGAAGATATGCAATTAATTTACATCAGATGTATTCCCGAAGCGTTACGGCATGGCGTTCTTCAAAAAAGGTGCGAAAAAACGTATATTATTAATCTCAATTCCCCAAGCCTTCGTTTTAATTTTACTTTGTACGATATACAGACACAGTGTCATTATATGGATTTCACTAACAAGTTTCTAATTACCGACTGGTGTAACACTGGAGAAGGCGTTATTTAATATTGTAAACAAAACGATATTATAATTATGACTTAAAAGTTCAATATTGAAGGAAGATGACCATCTCATATGTGGTTATATACTGTGTAGAATAACCGGTTAATTCCAGGCTCTGGCCCTGAGCCCGCACTAATCTTGTAAACCGGTAATTGAGCCACTGCGCATCCGGACGGGTAAACATCGCTAAGCTTAAGTGTACTGAAGGTTTTACATTAAACAAATGAGATTATTAAACATATAACATCAATTTTTCAAAGTTTTATAGCACATGTTATTCTGCAAACTAAGACGATTTAAATGATATGTCACAATCCGTCAAGACATACATACAAATATACATACATATATACACACATACATATAGACATATGTTCGCTCGAAAAACTTTACCTCCCCTTCTGTCGCAGTTGTGTAATAAATAAACATTTTTTAACGCTGTATTTACTTTTATTTGTAAATATTACAAATGTGTTACAACTAGAGAATTTAATACCGGGCCTTTTTTCTAATCCCGGAATTTGGGGCTTGTACGGAGACAACCCCGGGACTATTCCGGGATCCCGGGATTGTCCCGGGATTGGGATAATTGTGTGAAAATCAGCTTTTTACTTATACTTTCAATAACAGGACAATTCATTGTTAGAAAGTAAAAAAAGTAAAGTTCTAAAAAAACCCCGGGAAATGTAAAATCTAATACTGAATTTCTCGTGACGGAAATACACTCGGGTTTCCAGAATACCGAGACTCAGGATTCCTGGAACAAATTTCCTAGTTACAACGTGTAACAAATGAAAATTGGAAATGAAATCAACAACTTATTACTATTTCACTATTGGGCATGGGTCCCCTCAGCGTTAGAAGGGTTTAGGCTACACTGGTCAATCACGGATTGTTGGACTTAAGACCTCTTTTTGCAGGACTCTCAGGCGTATAGTTTTCTTTCGATATTTTATTACCGTTAACTCAAGTATTGATTAATTTCTACCTAACTCGAAAAAACCAGGCGTCCAAGACTTCAAATCCCGTGCCTCAAATATGAGCAAATTATGTTACTAGAATATAAAAAAGAATTAGAATGGGATTGGAATAAGTTGACTTTGTATCGAATATTCAGTATTAAAGTAATCGGATTATCGTAAATAACTACTAGAGCACTTAAAAAGTTAAATTAAAATATACAAGACGAATACATAAACTTTGGGCAATCAGGTGTTTTTGTTCATAATAAAATACTATTCTATAGTTAATTAAAATCGTGAATGAATTTTCATTATACGCATAGGATGAAACGGAAAATAAAACAATTTCAGTTTTTCAGCAATTTTATTCCATTAGTGTAACTTCCGCCATGGGATCGTAGGCTGCTAACCATGTCGACCGGATGTATCCAACCGGAAGGAAGTCCCTATTTAACTCGGACAAGATCCTTCTGCTTCAGGCAGTAAATCCAGAAAACAGCTCTCACATTAAAGGCAAGAGCAAATACCCCAATTTGCTTCTAACTGAATGAATGAATGAAGCGGATGAATAAACAGTGTTATTCTAGTTGAAATTCGGCCTATAATACTCAGGTACAATCCTAGATTTTCTTATGTTCCAGACTTCCTGTTTCTAAAAAAGAAATAAATCATTTACGGTAAGAGAAAATATTGAACTAGTAACATTGTTAAAACATTAAAACAAAAAAACCCGACTGCTTAAAACGATTTTTTTGTTCATAATGATATATTTTACGCTTTATATGACTTTTTGCCAAAGTAGTCAAGTAAAATTATTATAATATATACATTTTTAAAATCGTTTGTTTACTAGTTATCATTTGATACCTTTATTGCAATTAAAACAAAAAAGAATATACCCTTTTTTCAGTTTTCAGATGCCATATTTAAAAAATTAATAGCCTATGTCACTTTCACAACCGAGTTGATTCCAGTGATATGTCATATGTCACAACCCGTCAAGCTGGTTGGGCTGTAGGCCGTGCCAAAGAAATGGGCATACAAACAAACATACATACATACATGCAATAAAACAGTAACGCCGATTGCATAAAAATTAACCCATACATCATCACATCACATCAATTATTGTTTAAAAAACATTTTATGCAGTCGGGTTTTTGTATTAATATTTTTAACAATGTTACTAATTCATAGTTATGTGTGTTAAAACCCGTAATCAATCACTTCCTCGCTGGAGACTGTAATAGTACAAATCGAACCTAGCTCCAAGTTTTATTTAGTTAGTATACGTTAGTACGTGTTAGTTAGTATACGTAACTAATATAGGGCAATTCAGTACTTACTTCACATTCACTGCTGCTTATATTCGAACATTATATTTCGTACCAAACTAGAGCTCATAAAAACTACGAAGTAAAATCGTTAGCGTGATTCAGACCGAACCGACAATTGCTTCGTTAACGTATATTATTTCATCCAGTTTCTAATCACAACGATTCTAAAGATGTTTCACTTCAAAAAATAATACTTTAATTTTTAAAACTAAAGTAAGTATGAAGTGTATAAATCAACGAAAGGAATATTATAAAGCGTTGAACCATTTGAGGTTCAAATTGGATTTATTATTACATTATTTGCTACCTTCGAGAAAATCTTGAAAATAGGTTAGCCACATATCCCTGAGGGTATGAAAGGTATTGAAAAAATCAAATCAGTAACTCCGAAACCGATGGGTATTTTATGCACGCTTATAGACCGGCTTAAAGGTCAAATTTGGATATTTTGCAAGTCTACGATATTTATTTTGCAAGTATATGATTTTATCAAGTAAAGTGTTTATAAGCAGTAGAAAGTTAGGACAAACAAAAAGATAAAAGTTCTAAAAATTAAACTATGCTATTATTAGATACTTATCCTCAGTCCCCCAAATTATTTTGTTGCAAATAAATACGACTAGATTATTCCCGCGAATCCGGCAGCTTCAGTCAAGATAGTTAACCACGATATTCTGTAAGCTATGTATTAATATAGGCCGTAAACTGTTTGCACATTTTTTGCGAAATCCGACAAGTAGTCTTGCATGAAAAGATAACAAACACACAAACATCCTCACAAACTTTCGCATTTATAATATTAGTACGATTGTTTATTAATGCGTTTTCATAAGAGATATAAAAACACGCTAACAATAAGATGTATAGCTCGTAATTGTTGCTAACGTCCGATTGTTTGCAAATTCATTTACGTAATCAAACAAAAAATAATACAATGATAACAATCTTCTGAGTTATTATTAATTTTTTCAGAGGTGGCAAACGTTTCGGTGCCTAAATATTGTGTATAATACTACTGACTTACGTTTCAAATAGAATATATACATATATATATGAAAGTAGCTTTCCCCGCGACTTCGTCCACGTAGAGAAAGATGATTTTAATATGATTTTTAATTGGTCTTTGGCGTTATTAATATTATTAACATAAAAAATATTCTGTTTGAATACTTATAAAATACACTTCCGGACAGCAGAATCTGGCCCCTTACAATTTCAGCGCTGAAATGCTGTGGCTTCAAGAAAAATGTATGGAAGGAAAAAACTTTTGATGCAGGATTAAAACTAGTAGTAGTACTTACCATTACCTTATACATACTTACCCTCTTTAGTTCGTCCCATGGATGATCGATAATGTTCATGTCAGGCTTCGTGTCTTGAAGGTACTGAGCGACGATTCTTGCAGTTGCGCTCTTGCATTGTGCTGCATAAAAATGAAATTTCGACCTTCAAATACAGCATAGGGTGCCACATGGTTCTCCAGGCATTGGTCAATATATCGGCTGGCATCTAAAGGAGACGGCTCTGTGAATGTGGTTTAATTCCAGTGGTGTACGGGCGCTTAACCCATTCCAAGGTGGATTTGAAGCTGTTTTTGTAGCTGAATACAAGTCAAGTGTCGATTTATTAAAGATGTAGTAACAATAAACCGGTCCTGTCTATCCGTGGTTGCTCTAACACGAGGTGTTCCAGCTCGCCAGACGAAGACACCACTTTCTAGGCATAATTGAAGCACTTTTTGCACATTAGAGCGACATAAATTATGTTGTGCAAGTGCAGTGTCTTCAGACAGGAATAAGTCAGCGAAATGTAAGTACATTTCGCTGACTTATTCCTGTCTGAAGAAGAGCCACAGCTTGCGCGGCTATTTGAGGTGCCGTGGCCATGTTATCGAAAAGCAGTTTATGTTTAGGTTCAAGAACGACTACAATTATTGTTTTAAAAATTAAAATCATAAAGTGAAAAAACATTATTTTTTCACTTTATGATTTTAATTTATTAATTATAACGAAATCGAAAACAGACGAACGAAATCGAAACGAAACTTTCTACGCCCTTATTTTTTCATATAAGTGACTGAGTTCGGCTTTTGTTCAGTAACTTTTACCCTAAAATTCAAATTTTGAATAATACACACCGAAACCATAATTGTCACATGTGCCAATTATAAAACTGTATTGAAGCCTTTTCTACAACATTTATATTTTTTATTTATCAGTATCTTAAAAATACTAAGTGGCTCGATTCTACTGTCCGGAAGTATATAACATTGTTTATTAAAGTGTAGGGATTTAAAGATTAAATTAACATGAAAGTGTAATTATTTTTCTTATATTTTATGAACACGAAGCTCAGCCTTTCATCTGGTGAAAGTGACTAGAGGACGAAATTATACGAAGCAATCAAAGACATATTTTTTACTTTTTATGATATTATTAGCACTCGAGCATGCAGTCCACCTGATGGTAAATGGGTACTGCCACCCATAGACATGCCCAGCATGTCTATGGGTGGTTGGCCATACATGCGTTGCTACCTTTGAGGTCAAATTAGAGTGCCTCGGAAAAGTTTGAAACTCTTACCCCACCCTTAAAACTAGAACACAACAGCGCTTAACACAGCTGTTATTAAATAGAAGTAATGTGGCGGTGGTGCCTACGGAGTCAACTACAAAGAGTTCAATCACCTTCTAGAAATCCTTTTCAAATCAAGTTCATTGCCTTGGTCTGTGATTCAGTTGTAAAGTTTATTTAATTTATTTTTACACCGCTTAAACATTGAGTTTCTACGAGAAAATTCTCCAACGGCTTAAGAAAAAACTAATCCGCAACCGCAAATGGAATCAACATAAATGCCAGATACACTAATTCGCCTTGTTTAGAAAATTTTCTCCACAGTAAAAGTCTTAAGAATTCCTGCAAATAAGCATGATGTACATTTAACTGAAATTAAATTCTATATCTTATTTGTAAGATCTGTATTTCTTTGCATTCTATACTCTTAGGGCGCGTTCAAATTAGACGATTGGCGTCGAATTAATGCTGGATTACAGGCAGGATACTTGTATTGTACACGGATGGTTATTTTCAGTACAAAGCCGTGGCAAGTGGCAATCGCAATGTTCGATTTGTGTGGTAACAATTGATGTTAAATAATCAATTCTACCATGACATCGATCAACGATCGATTGACTGCTTTGTGGGCACGTTACCACCTCGGCGACTCACCTCGGCACCTCGTTGCTAGAGCTACGAGCTTGTCGCTTAAGGTAGCGAACACTTGCTAACGCCATCACTTACTACTACTACGAATTTGATCACTAAGCAAACACTATGCGGTACATGTTTAATTTTATTCGAAAAATCTGTTAACAGTCCATTATTTATGTGTCTGTATAATTACATAAGCTACAGAATAGTCGTTGAGCAGTTTGACAATCTTGTTAACCGTTACTTAATCGCTACCAGTTGCTTAACCGATAATAGCCAATGGGTGGTTAGCGTTACGGAGGTACTACTGACTGTACAATCACACAACACCCTTACACATACCTACACCGACAACAATACAACTGTCGTGTGCATTGCCACGACTGTTTCGAGGGAGCACTCCGATTTATATCTTCTGTTTTGAAACCGCCCTTATAGTTTTATTAAGGCCAACATAATTCGAGTGCGTTCCTTGGATCTTTCCGGAGACCTTTATAATTGCTTTCATTGTTCCTTATCTCCTGGTGTCATTGCGAAATGACCTAATTCTTTCGAAGTGACTATTCAGTAGAACATCTAATATAGGATGTAAGTACTTGAATATCGGAATAGACTGGGAGGTTAAACAGATGGAGGGTTCCTTGTATTTATTTATTCGATTATAGTTTGTGGTTGTATTACAGGACGATAAAAGATTAAGACGGTGTCTAGCAGTGGACGTCAAAAGGCTTAACTATAATAATAACTTAAATATATAATAACTATAATAATTTATGTTCCCTTGAACACAAAGAAATAATTAAATTTTTGACATACTTAAGCGTAAAGATACAAAATTTGTCAGTTTGCTGTGAGCTTCATCAGGCAGTAAATGAACTTTGGGCAATTAGTTGTGATGAATTGCATATTTACATGTTTACATAATATTTTATCAAACTGGTTGTAAGTTTTATGCGTTTCAGTAATTCTTATTATGAATCACGTTTATTTTACTATTGCCTCTATGCTTTGTAAAATTTAAAATGCACAGTTAAATTCACTGCAAAGTTAACGATAACTAGAGACACACAGACAAAGCAAGAAGATCACAAAGGTGTCACCGGAGGTGGAGACCTGGCACCTTTGTCGCTTTCTGTTGACATACCCGAGATTTTCATGACTTACGTATAAATTGACGGGTTTCACTCCAAACGATAAAAGATCCAGGAACAGACTAAAGGTGGATCAGAGAAGACAGCTGCTTTTTTACAATATGGATTTAGCAAACGAGAACGCAACCCACCTGATGGTAAGTGGTAACTGCCCCCCATGGACATCTACAATCAACCCTAGGTAAGATTAAAGTCACACCTAAGATTAGCCACAGATGCGTTGCTACTCCTGATGACTAAGATGGAATGCCTCGGAAAAGTATGTGTCCCTTACCACACCCATCAGACCAGAACACAGCAGCGCTAACGCTGCTGTTATTAGGCAGAAATAGGCGTGGCGGTGGTGCTTCCGGAGTCGAACTACAAACCGTTAAATATTACTGCATATATTTGTCCACAGTTTTGTCTTCTGGATATTGCATGTATATGATATAAAATCCAATTTATACGATTTGTTCTAACTCTTTAGTAGTATATTTTCAGTTAATATTACTTAAAATATTTTGTAGCGCCTTCTCATATACTTAAACCAGCTCGCTTGGTTTTGAATGTTCTTTTAATTTGAATTAAATTTATTTTATTTTATTTTTAGACGTAACCAGCGTGACTATCCTTATGCGACAACAGATGACGATCAGATGAATTCTAATTTAATGATATAAGGATTAGGTTAAGGGATAATTACATACAGGTGAACTATGTTTGTTTGTATTGTTGACAACTACATGATATGATGACTTTGACTGAGCACAACGCCGTCAACAACAAAATCAAAATATTTTAGATAGACTATGTAATTGGATTTTTTTTATCTTATTATGTGTGTTTAATAAAGCGGTTGCATACCGAACTACAGCAATGAAACCGTGTTTTAACAAGATTAATCACCTGCAGTAAGGTCGTTAAGCTTTGTAAAATTTCCTTCTAGTGCCTGAAACTGTCCACTAAGATAATATCAAAACGTTTAAAAAATTAATGTGGCATTTTCATATGAAATTACCTTTTGATATCGAAATTAGTATTTATTAATCAATGGTGATTCATAACCTTAAGTTCTAAGCGTTTATTAATAGAATGCTTTGACAAATATAACGCTTATGGTGCATTCCATTGTTATTCATATATCTACCTATATTAATAAAATTGTCAAGGGGTACGGTAGACTTGATTGAAAATTTACCTAAATAACAAAGCACAAACAAATATTGATTTCGAGTCGACAACATATATCTGAAAAATTCGGATTGTCGAGTATTTTGTTAAATTCTAATGGTGAAAATAGTAGCCATATTGGCCACTCGGATACCATCTTGAATTCCTTAAAGCCGATTCACATAATAATACGATAAACTGCCATCTAGCG
>DWTU01001987.1:0-12190 GCA_018251515.1 Cecropterus confusis | reverse complement strand
CGCACTGTCCAGTGTTCCAGTACCTGGATGCACACGAAACGCAATCATTTTAAATATTGGCTACACCTGCTTATGAGTCACCTTTTCAGCGATATATTACTCATGATGCAAATAACTAAAATTTAAAAAAAAAAGATTAAACTTTTCTAAATTTAGTTGGGAATACAATATTTTAAGCAATTACCGGTTGAATTAAATACATAAAAAAGCTCCCAATCATTATAACACTGACGGTACGGATTGAAAAGAGACATGTTGTGACACTAATGCGAGTGATGGACGAGTTTGCAACATCACACGAGGCCATCGCGTCCGCGCGATACCATCGTGGGTCGACCGACAAAAGCGGTATTGTTCCTATAATATCCTATTCAGCAACGATGCCACTGACACTGACCGTCGCATGCAAACCACTCGCATCACGCATCATAACACACAGGCTACAACACTCAACCTGGCCACGCACATACGACCAGCAATAACTCGAGTAGTAATTTACGAAACAAATAATGACAAATAAAGAATGAATGCGTTACATAAATATTTTTCCATGACATAAGACGAATCGTCGCTAGAAGTGTCAACAAATATACAGTGCGTGCGATTTCAATCATGTTTCACTCTTGTTTGTTTACAATTATTTAACAAACACTAGCTTCGTAGCACGTACTGTAAATAAACATTATGTCAGATTTTATCTATAGAACTAGTTTATTACTATTTCTGCATATGTACCCGGAAAACAATAAACTAGAACCAAATTTAAAAATAGACGCTGTAGGTTTGCAGATTAAAACCGCAATACTATAATTATGCAGAATAGGTATTCAAGCATTGCATTATGTTACCTCCATAAATGTTAGAAGGAATTTAAAAATCTTTTATTAATAACACTTCACTATAATTATGCGCTAATTGTCAATCAGCGAAAAAAAGTTTAAAACGAAACTGGCAAAAATATATTGCACACACCTACGACCATTCAACAATACCGATAACAAAGTAAGATTTTTACAACTAACTACAATATAACACATTATATTCATTATAACATAAAAATGACACCTTCAAGTTAAAAGCATATTGTATTAGAAGATGTTTATGGACAAACTTAAGTAATTTAAATATCCATGAGAAATCGTGCGTCAAACGAGTGTTAGTTACAGTGAAGAATTTTGTTCGGTTCATTTAGCGCGCAAAATTATGTATCGTAAGTGAATTATTGTATTTTACATTTAGAACAGACATTTTAGGTTTCTGCACGTTCTGTTAGATAGCAGAATCGTTAATTTGTCAATGCTATGTTACAATATTATAATATAATATTAATATATCTTAATCTAAGCGTATTTACCCCTTAAGTAAAGAAGCACGAAGGAGTTCCATAGTCCCAATATATATCAATATAAACTGAAGCTGTAGGCTAAGAACTCCCTTAGTCAGATAATCACCCACGTAGATTAAAAACTAAGGTACCCACCTTATTTTCTTGAGCCAGCAGAGTATCGAGTATTGCTCTAGTCTGTTCGTGGTGCGCTTTGCTCGCGGCAGCAGTCTGCCCGTGAACTTGGGCGGAGCGCGCCGCATACTTCAGGAATGTCTCGGCAGTTCTACGCGCCAATGTACAGGCTTTCAAGAATGCTTCCTTCTGTTCTCCATGTTTCACTATTAGCGCGGCCACCTGCAATAAAACATATGCATTTGAAAGTTAATGGTATACTTTTATAATAATGTAGCAATTATTTGAATCAAAAACCGTTTTTCCAAAATAATGCAGTATAATGGAATAGTATCTAATGGAATGGAATGTATTTTATATAAGTCTGGAGATACAGCTACTACAAATTATTGGTGACAATTTTTTTTTCTTAATCGGAAACGATTTGCTATCTTTTTATTATTATCACATCTTCATTATCACTTCATCTTTCCTAATGTCTATACAAAGAGGCACGCAATGGAAGTCGGCGGTAAATTTAACAAATTTAACAAACCTGTGCAGCTTTGTCTAGATTCTGAGTAAGTTGTAATTCATCAGCGGCAGGCGCGGCGGCCGATCCACACCAGTCCTCGTCCCTCCGGTACTCGCGCTCGAGAGAGTCCAGCACGGAACACACTTGCTCCGCTGTTTTGTAAAAGTTCAACGACGCGGTAACGAGCTTGTGACGCTCTTCGGCGCACGTCACCAACCGTTGCCATCTTTCAGTAACTTCCTCTGATATTTCTCTGGAATATCAAATAAAAATTGACAACTTCATATTGCATAAAAAAGCAAGAATCATGCCTACCTCGATCATCATTTATTTTACATTGACTCGTATTTTTGTATTACAACATCTATATATCGCTATTTTGCATGTATATCCGCACAATTCAATATTCATCAATTTTAGGTTAAAGATACAGTTTTATCCTTATTGTATTCGTTTAAAATTGGCATTTAATTTATATTATTTTAACTTCATTCATTAAAAAGATACAAACAAGAAGCATTGTTATTTTTTTTCCTAGGTCTCCTGTAAAATTTGCGTTTTATGTGTTGAGTTAATATTAACTCGATATATAAAAATGAATACGCATGTTTTATTTGCTGTCAGGAGAAGATATGTATAAAAGAAAATAATAAGTTTTTTTTTTTGCGGAAAATAAGATATTTCAAGCAAACGTCTACGAACAATGACAATATAAAAAAAATTGCTATAGCTGTCAGTCGTAGGACAGCGAATTCAAAATTCATAGTTAAGACAGGATAAAGTCTGTCGGGCCCGCTAGTTTAATAATGTTTTGCGTACCTTATAGTATGTGGTTCATAATGGTTAGCGGCGCGGAGAGCGTCCGCCCGATATTTCACTTGCACCGCGCTCGCGTGTGTCTTTTCCACAGCCACTTGGAACTGGTCGTGCTCTCTCTTTAGCTGCTCCGCTTCAGATAGTGTTCCGGGAATCGAGAATGAGGCGGCCAACATAGCTTCGCCATTTCTTATCCAACTTACAACTTGGGCAGCGTCCTTTTGGAACTGACCTGTGGGGCGTAAATACATAACATCATATTGCAGAATGCAATATATATTGTAATCCAACACGTGTGCTTCATCTTCAAAGCTGCCCCTTTCCGTTGCAATCTTTAGAGAACCAAATTATACGTAATAACGCATTTAAACAGCAGAAAGATAAATCCGTAGATTTTAGTTACCTAATTGCACGCATTGCTCAAAGCGAGCTCTGCGTTCCTCAGCCAACTCTTCGAGATCCAGTTGCCTGTCATGTAGAAACTCCAAGAGGAGTTGAACTCGGGCCTGCGCGTCTAGCGGCGCCGATTCCGACCCGTCGTTACTCGTCGCCATCACGTCCGATGCTTCAGCGATCGCTGCTGCTAAATCTTGTCCTTGTTGCACTACCTGTAATGGTATCATTTAAGTAACTTACTAATACAAGGTCTTGAAGAAATCTTTTAAAATATCAACAAATGACGAAGGTTGAAGAGGTTGACTCCGGATATACCATCACCACACCTTTTTCTGCCTATTATCGGCAACGTTATGCGCCACTGCTTTCTGGAGAAGCTTGTTTAAGACATTCCAACTTAATCCTTAATGGCAGCAACGCGTCTCGATGACCACCACAAATAGGACTTATTTAATTATTTTTGCACTTGAAAAAGAATGTCCTTGAGCCACAGTGACCAATTGTCTTTGGGGGAATATACTCGTTCAATACTTCTTAGTATTTCACATAAGAACAACGTGATTTATACCTGAAAGGTAGCGTGTTGCATCCTAGCGACACTCTCGTTATGTGCAACGAGCGCCTGCTCCGCCTGCTGAGGGTCGCGGGGAGGTTCCGTGCGCTGCAGCTCGTCGCCCCATAGCTCCAGCCGAGACGATACCTACGCCAAAGAAGTTTTAATTATTATTACCAACGAAGCAGATCGCTAGGTTGACTACTTGCAAAGATGCAGGCAGGGAAAAATTATAGTTCGCAACGCGAAAAATATGATATAAATTAAAACACGCCTTTAGTAATACACAAAATACATATAAAACCTCTAATCCCACGCGTATTTGTGTATAAACTTACATAGGGAAATACAATAATTATTCTCTTATTAAAAGTTAGTCGAAGAAAGATTTCGAACACCAATATCAAGAATTTTGTTAAAAAATCCTGGATGGTAAAATAGAAAATATTACGCACGAAGGATTTTATGTTACGCATCCTTTTTCATTGTTCGAGGATCCAATAACAATTTACTCTAATTTATCGTATTGTTGTACAACGTGAAGACGTAGTGTGAGCTTGGACTCCTGCTCAAGAATTATCTCAACAGCGAATCGATACAGAGACGAAAGCGATGATGTAACGTTATAATCATATTGCACGTTTAATGTATCATCAGATTACAATAATGTGCAGTAGTAATCATTCATACTATATCGAAGTCTCAAATTGTGGTTAGTTGTTAGTTATATTAAACTGGTTACATTATACATGCAAATGTAACAAACTAACCAATGTACTGGATATTCTGAAGGTTCAACAGACTGAATATTTATTAAGTTACGTTTTACATAATATTACGCTCAACTATGTTTAATATCGCTTTCAACCTTGATAGTCTAAAAGTAATCAATTCTTATCAACCAGCGCATAAAATTCACGGATGGCCATGGGTAAAGAATTCTATTGTGCGATACGAGTGCAGCGATGTATGTACCACTATGATTTAATACGTTGGCATCTGTTCAAGTTTTCTCCTAGCCATCGGTTAATGTATCATTACATGATATCGAGCCTGACACCGAGATATACGTCACACTGTATACTGTGTCTGTTTAAAAGTTTAAGATATTAAGTTGACGGTATAACTGGTCAATAATGGCCACTGGTCTGGCTTTTTATGAAGAGTATGTTTATTGAAAAACACTTACACGAGGCGGTGCAACTTAGTCACATTATTTTTGCATCCGATTTGAGTTATAGCCTATTGACAGTTGGATCAAGTTCCATACTTTTTACTTTTTACTAGCAATAAAGTTAAAATTATTTCTTATTTGAATTCATAAGCTTTTAGCTACAGCCAGTTTTATTAATGTCAAACATGGCGGTCACGCCTTAGATCAAAGAACACTCGAACAAACAAGTAAAGGTCTACGTAATAGTAGTTTACATACAAAGATTACAACATACATTGGCAATCCAAGTATCGGAAATGCAACAAACCTCCAGAGCATCCCTTTCAAAATGTCTAAGTTGAAGTGTGAGTTCAAGGCGTCGTTCGCGGTCCGACCACAGCTCCTCGAGGGCGCCGCGAGTGCCGCGCAACCGCTCCAACGTAGTCTCCACTGCCGACGTGCTTGCTGCATCTGAATCCCCAGAGGATCTATAAAAAAAAACGTTAATCAGTACTTTTTAAATACGCAACCCTATTTTTTTTACTAGGAAGTATTGTCAGACAAATCTGATCAAAAGTCGATTCTGATTATAATAGAGAATTTGGTAAATACGACTTATTTCCGTATTATGTTTTAGTTGTTACCGCGGTTTTCGAATTCTATCGTCATCGCATGATAATAAGAGACATTTATCTTTCAAATTAAGTGGTTCCGCTAAATCGTGATTTCTTATTCTCTATGTTATAGTACATAGGTACGTAGGTGTTGCTTCTGATTCAATTGATTCAAGATATTTAGATTTTTTTTCTACAAATGATACTAACCTCCATCTTAAACACTGCACTGGCGACTTGTGCCTATGAGAGCGCCGATGATATTTGAGCATTTTACAACAAAATGTTCATTTCACCGAGTGTGGCACTAACTGTTCGTTCACTTCGATGTCGTTAATCACACACTGTCGCCGCGAATGCTAATCGTCGGTAGTTAAACAACAGTTATATTTTGAGCACGTAAGGAGTTTATTAAGGTGGGCAATTGCGTAGAGATGGTGATTAAAACTCGATAGTGACCTACAATTGCGCGGCGCCTACTGTTATGTTACGGTCGGTTAGTAAATCTCTTACGCCAATTTGCTCTCGTGCCATAGGTAATCGCTTATTGTATGCAATCGCCGTGTTATACAGAACTCGATTTATTGTTATAATACGTACGAAGTGATTGTAAGAGGTGTAGAGAGAAATAATTGTTTGTTTACTTGGCGCGGAAGGAAATGACAGTAATGTTATGACTAGAATAATTATACAAAACTCTTCTGATCACAATGGTGCTTAAGAGAAGTGAAGTAATCAGCAAATAGAACAATATACATGATGACAATATTAAAGAAGTTAGTATTTTATTTTTAACATTAAATTATATTGTTCAGAAAGAGGCAATCAACTAACCAAAAAGAATGTACCGGTGGGATTAATAGAAATCGTACGATAAGTTATCAAGTGATTATATAATGCCTACTAAAGAATTATTTTGGAGTAGGTACTTAAAACAATTAGTATTTATTTATTATGTTTTGTATTTATTATGTTTATTTTTCTTCTAATGTTAAAAATCGCTGTGATACTATTTTATATTTTAATAGTACTTTGAATTATAAACTCGTATTTCTTTTTCTATCCGTCTTGCAAAACTGGCAAACTAGCAACTTCCCGTCATTATGAACCAGACCCACATGATCTAAGAAAATTAAGAAACTACGTGAATGTTTCTTCTAAACATAAATTTATAGTATATATAGCTACTAAAGGTACTATTAATATACTATTAATAATATACTATTAATAAATAGAATGATACATTATATTGCATGAGAGTTTTATTAAAAGCAATGCAAAAACATGATAATTTAGTGCATTACGCGTTATAAACTTATTATGTGAGAGATATAATCGCCCGAAATACTTGCGTTGTCATACAAATATAGGCCTTGCACTATTAAAAGTTGGTTTAACATTTAAGTTAGCATGCACTCTTAAAAATCGATGCGAATTGGATAAAAAGATGAAAATACCGTGTGGCGTCAGTTTCTACTGTCGCCAGAGCGCGGCATTCCTCGCGAGTAGGCGGCCAATCGGAACCGAAAGATATCCATCGTACATCGAGAACTGAGCGCGCTACCATCACATTTGCATATTATAACTATCGGTATATTCAAGATGCAGCTGCAATCATTTTCCATAAAAATGGTTGCAATATTTTTAAACCGGACGAACATCAGCTACATCCGCAAATGCATTCAAGTAACTTTCTACTGAGTAGATTACATTATGACACCAATGTTAGGCTACGAATATTATTATTTAATTACACCTGTGCTTTACCTCTAATTAAAGTATTTTATCCAATACCTCTTATGTGATTTCATAAAATGTGTTGTTCATGTAAGTAGTTAATGTACTTGTACGTAATTGACATTTGTCTAATTAAACGACAAGACTATTCGTTACAACAAAGGAATTCAGGTAGGTATTCGTGGAAGAAAAATTATATATATTCTCATCATCGGCTCAGTACTTGTTGGACGTGTAAGATTTATAACTGTACCCTAACTGACACCTTTAATTATAAAACTAAACTGTCATTTAAAGTAACCGTAAACCAAACACTTGTAAACTGTAGGAAAGAATATGAGCAATGTGCTCGTAAAAAAACCATTTGTGGCTTGCACAGTAGCACTCGAGAAAGGGAACGCCTATATGTTCGACAATTAGGGCTCAGTGGTAGTTTTATGGGGCGTTAAAATGCATCAATCGGCAGACGTTTTATATCCGGTTTTATAGGAGTCGTTTATGGATTACAATTTATTGTCGGGCGCTTTCCTGCTCAGGGTTCATGATGCGACACAGCGTGGTAATAGGACATCAACAACTCTGAACCATAAAGTTCACGGGTTAAGTAGCTTATCACAAATACGTTACAATAAATACATGCACACTAATAAACACCACTTTAATTACCATTTAGAGATCAATGCTGGGATTCATTGTTTGACAACGCTATCACACACCTATTTCTGTTCGCTCTAAGATATACCAACTTTCTCACACATGCGGCTTTAGGCACAGGAGTTGTTGTGTTTAGACCCACATGGGTTAACAACATTTCTGTAATAAAAACACCCAATGTTGCCAAAGTACCGTTATTGATTAGCACATTAATTGCCAGTCCAAATCTGTTTGTTTTTAGCTTCTATTCAAAAGTGAAACTTGTACTCGCAGATTCTTGATATTTGATTATGATTTCTTAAATGTTTAACTGAGCATATCACTCTTAGTAAGCGTTGAATGCTTGGTATTAAAAACATACGATACGAGAAGACACATCGATCATCGACAACGACAGCGAGTAATAAGCGTCAACAAATATTCACGCAAAATACTTGTGTGGAAACTTAATAACGTTAAATATTATGATTGCATACGTACCACGGCATGCGACGGCATTGTCACCGCGGACCGCGGTACGCACAACTTTTTTGATAAACACATACCAAACTTGTACTCACATCATACATCACACGCATTGTCCATTACGTCAGACGATAAAGGGCGGCACACATCGAATAAAAATAAAGCGCTCGTCTAATATGATGATGATAAATTTGCCAACAATAATTACAAAGGTGTATCCGTAACCTAATGGCGTTAGATACATGTAGGTACTGCCGTACCTGTACCTATTTCCGTTGGATTGATTTAAATTAACTTTTAGTTTTTTTTTGTTATTATAGAATTAGTATGAATTATCTTTTACTTCAAGAACCGTTCTTCTAACTAATTGTAGAATTAGTTCTTTAATATCATTATAAATAATTGATGAAAAATGTTGAAAGTACCTAAATTGTATTATATTAACCACTTTGACGTAATTACTTTCAACGAATAATATATTTTTAAAATATTCGTAAAGCAGTCAATATATAAATGTAAGGACAATTGCAAATAAGAAAAAGTTGGATCGCATAGCAGAATGAAGAATCAACTTTCTAAGACGAACAAATTGCATTACTCGGACATGAAGTACACGCGAATGCCCTTTAGGAATCTAATACTGTCACAAACAAACCTCACTGAATACATGCAGAACGCAAATGACTTCTTCTATTAGCAATATTAATATAATGACAGAGCATTCAATGATGGAGAATGAGTACATATATTACGAGCGACATTCTGTAATCAACGTTGAGAATGGACGATCTTGATCCTTGGATTATTGTCATTTCTTATTACTTGTGTGAACATAAATATTAGTATTATTATCAGAGTTAGTTATTCAAATCTAAAACATTTTTAAGACTACACATATCTAGGTCGTATTTATAATCTTACAATGACATAATTTGAACACCGGTACCTAAATTAGCAACTAATTTAATCACTTTAAATTGTACTAGCAGGATAGGCAATTTGGTCAAAAAAAATCATCGTAGGCACATGAATAACATAGGTCGTCAATGCTTTAATTTATCAAAAAATTCCAATAAAGATTCCTCCGATCAATGACATTCATATATATGAATATTGATTCACAATAGACAGATAAATCTACAAGCTTTCTCTGATAGGTAAGTACCGGCAAATACGATAATTACGTGCAAGACAATAGTTCCGCGCCGCTATTACATACTGAAAACTGTCAATGGGAACCAGGAACACGTGGGAAAAGAAACACGCACACACGTACACATTCCAATTACATTAGTTTTTGTAGTGCCTGATTAACTCAATCATCATCACATGTACCTACAAAATAATGTCTTCAACGGATTAAGACTTAATCAAATTTATTCTTATTAACTATTATTATTATTAACTAATTTTATAAGTTGGAACCAAAATTATGAATTTTTTTCAATAACTTGGTTAATATGTAATAAAATTCTTAACGGAATAAATAAGTCGAATGAAAAAGTTTACAAATACATAAACGAGGGTTCTAGTCTGATAAAGAGTTCAAACACTCAGTGAGGCTGTTAGAGACATTATTAAAAGTTGCAAAGAAAGCATGCGAGGGTTTAAAAGGCGAAACGAAGAGACGAAGCAGGCTCCTCTCGTCAAGAGCTCTCGTCTGAGCGTGGTAGGTACAGGTCATTGAATAATTACTTGCTCAGAGTGCTCTGAGCTTGTTCTATTATAATGATATACCGCATGAGTCTCCAGGGAGTACCTTCGTCTTCAAATAATAATTTATGCATAAACAAAACTGTATTTACATAACTAAATACGTATCATAATTTACTAAAAACAAAAAAGAAAACCTAATAAAATGTATTACTGCAATTAAATTTTAAAGCCGTGGGAGAATTTAGATTGCGCAGTATATCTATCTAAGTGTACAAGGCGAGAAAATTTACCAACCAATCGATGCAAATACACATACATGTTGCGTAAAGAAAAAAATACCTCGACACCGGTACACGGCTCAGTCAATCATACCTTTCCCATATGCAATTTTATAATATTGAATTCATTCATGAATGCAACAATAAGAGGAGTTTGGTGATTGTAGTAAGTACGCACAATCACGACGCTACCGACAAGTGGGGGCGTGAGGGACCGGCGGCGTCGCACCCGGCGGGAACCGTTTGTCCTTAACCGTAGAATTGCACCGGAAACACCGATTGTGAGACAATTTAAATCACTCACCGCTACCAATCGCTCATTGTTACTGACTTCCCGACGTGTGTGTAAGCTGTATACAATCATGTTCATAAAGATTGTTAAATCCACTAGAATTCTGTATTAGATAGATGTACCAGGTGGTGAACCTTATCCCTCCCTCTTCCCGTGGATGCCATAGAAGTGTAACATGTGGTCACCAAAAACGCATTGCGAGGTAGAGTGACTATTGGAAATAACCTCCAATGGGGGACGCCTACGTCCAGCAAAGAACCTCTAGGAACTTATGTATAGGAGAAAAACTATAAAGTTCACGTTGACGGTTCTAAATAGATCTTACTTTGAGTAATTATAAAATGGGCATGAAATTTATCCAACAACATAAGAAATACAATTGTAAACAATATCAAAAAAGATAAACTCGATCACGAATTCAAATAGTTCAACAATTAAACTGCAATTACCACTGCTGGACTAAAAATTAGGCGAGCGGAGATAATCATTGGTTCACCAGAGAGAAAGGTTACGTCCGCAGACTATAGAAAAGTTTGCAGATTGTTTGTGTCGAACAATAGGGTAGCAGGGAACGATGCGGAATATTGGCAGCAAGGGTGCAATCGCTTGTTTTCATAAGCCTCCCCACAGAATATCGTCAAAGTAACAAGTAGAGAGCATTTCGCTGAGCAAATATTGACCAAGACCAACAGACCCACTCAATAAAGGAGGCATCGTAGACTTTTGTCTACTAGCGCAGTAAATACCAGAGACATTCAATATCCATTTGAAACATTTTTTTAGGTAAACAGGTTGAATATAACATAGACTTGTACTAAATACTTAAATAGTGTCTGCCGAAACTGGTTATTACGACCAAAACCGAAACCGAATTACGGCACCAGTCTCAGTTTCGGCCCAAATCGAAACTTCTTTACAAGGATAATATTTTGAGGGAAAATAAAGAAAACATTACATAACCAGTCAGTCTCAGTCATTATTCAGTCTTCGACATTTTCACTTATTGATAATCATAATCAACATAACAACCCCTTATTTAACAAAAAGTATTAATCGCGTCTCAAAAATACTTATAATAGGTTAGAGGTATTTATTTAAGTAGGTATGTATATTCTTCTTATATTATTATTATATGAAAAATATTAAACATATGGTATACTTATTTAAGTTGAATTCAACGCGTCGTACATGACCGATCACATCGCAGGAATGAAGTTTCGGTTTCGGTCGTAGTTTCGGCAGGTTTGCCGCCGAAACCGAAACTAAACCGAAACCCGTTTTTTGCCGAAACTCGATCGAAACTGAACTTACACACTTTACTTAAACACTATACCTACTTAATTAACTAAATTACTTAATTAAGAGCTAAAAGAAATATTTATACAACGACACTTGCATTTTATAGTTTGGTACCGTCAATAAATTGCAAAGTTATTTTAAATTAAGCAATCAGTTTTATATCATATTTCATATCACCGTAAGAGCTTTATTAATTATGTAAGTTATACTTAATCCGAAATGTTCCGAAATCCAGTGCGACGGGCAGTTAGTACATACGATTAAAAAAGTCCTAACTAATTTATTCCCTTTTTAAATCCATATT
>DWTU01001986.1:0-12191 GCA_018251515.1 Cecropterus confusis | reverse complement strand
ATAATTTAAAGATCGTAGATGGTAAGCTGTTCAAAAACTTCTAATTTCAGTCGAAAATAAGTAATTTATTGATTCATTTAAATATTTTAAAATATTTAAGTTTTTTTTATATACATTTCATTTCATATTTTTATATATTATAACTTTTGAAATTTAAAACGTAAACGTAATGTAGTGTAAGTAGCGCCTAGCACTATTAACTATCTATCTATTACTTGTTTTCAAGAAAACATTAAATGGTAAAAGATAAACCTACTCTGAACGGTGCATGTGTACCGAAAATGTGACAAATAAACAAAACTCATGATGATTAATCAATTACTATAATGCCGTCCCCCTGTTCATACTTTTTGTATTGTTATTTCGTATCCCGACGTTAATATATTTGTATTCCAATGTGTACGTCAGACATTCGTTTACTAAATGTAATCGTCGATACTGAATTATAAAAATACGTTCCCACCTGAGCCCTTATCTTCATGTTTAGAGAACGGAACAATAAATATTCTAGCGCCACCTAATAATCTAAGATTAACAATGAGTTAATCTTTAAGTACTTAAAGATTAACTCATTGTTAGGTATTAGGTTTATTATTAGGTATTTTGTTAAATATTTTTATCGCTCTTTTTAAACTCCTATATCTTCTTCCTAACGTTTGGCTTAAAGTGTTTTAAATAGTGATATAAATGGTTATATATTATATATACCTGGGAGTACACCGATATACCGATGTATATATAAAATTCACTTGTTTAAAGTACTATTATAGTTTTCACTCGCTTGCTTAAGTAAGTAAGAACTCACAATACCTCTCATTGATATCAAGAGCAGCATGAGTGTCCGAGGATCTTTTTTAATGAAGCAATATGACTACTAATTATTTTTGTGTGCACGTATTCAGTCATTTAAAGTACATTAGTTTTCCCTCGCTTGCTTCACGTTAATCTAAAGTCCGAAGGCAGCACGAGTGACCTGACCTTTTTTGATGTGAAACAACTATAGGTGCACGTAAACCTGTTTGTTGGCGTGCTGATCGCCACACCGTATTTATTATAGCGCCATCTGTTATACATTTTCGCAACTATTAAATATCGAACAAACGCAGGCGGACTGCAGTGTTAGTTCGAATTAGTACGTGGCACTGTTCGTAGATGCCGTTATTTTCATGATCTTGTTTATCTTATATTAATCTTGTCTTTTATGTATATTGCTTGTACGAACACGATGTATCACATCTGCCAACCGTCCCGTGACGGCGACTTTTTGTATAGCCTTCTAGATATGACCATTAAATTATTTTCTTGTATGTATAATACGACAAAATGGATTCAGTGATTCAAATTTGTATGAAGTTTTCACTCGTTTGCTAAACTGTAGTCTAATAAACTCACAATGTGGCCTCTCGTCCAGGTCCTGGGGCAGCATGAGTGTCCGCGGGGCGCGCGCCTGCGGCAGCGGCTGCGGCTGTGGTGAGGGTTGCTGCTGTTGCTGCTGCTCCTCCTGCTGCGCGCGCGCTTCGGCCTCTGCCTCTGCTTCCGCCGCCGCTGCCAGCGTGTTCACGATGGTCTTAACCTGCGAGGAACGAATTTTATATAAATCGACATGTTCAAGACGGTTTTGACTGGAACGGATTTAACGACCTGTGTGGTGGAGCGGTCACCGGTCTGACAGACAGGTTCGATCCGGATTCGAACTCCGGTCAGACAGACATCTGATGACTTTAAATTCTGTTCTGGACACACGAGTATGTGTAGTGTAGAAATTTTAACCTTTAAGAAACTTATCTTTCTCGTACATTAGGATGATCTTCATCGGCATCTTAATATATTTTTATAGGTGGAACGATAGCGATCCTTGGTTCGCAATACGCATCTATGACGAACTAGGCAGGTCTCTCTAAATACTTGGTAGTTATTTGATATAAAAATATTTATATTATGTTTTAAAAATGTAAGGCAAAAGAAAAAATGAGTTCTGAGAATTTAATAAATAAAAAATACTCAAGTACTACTTTGTCCCAGGATTATCTCGCCTGTGGATTTTGAGAATAGCAAATAAAATACAGGTGAGAAAATATCGCATCTCTGACTATTTTTGCAAAGATTTCCAAAAGACTCGCTCTATATTTCATTATTCATTTACAAGGTTGTAAAAAAGTATGGTACCTGGGAGTTACCACCATCGCACCTATTTAAAGCAGTACTTGCGTTTCAATCGAAATGGGTGGTAGCCGGCCTACATTCATATATCACAAGTCAATCGTCGTAAGTATCTACAAATTATATCACATAAAATTCTTTTTTATTAGAATTGTATGGAAACCGCAAAAGAGCATGCAGCCCACCTGGTGGTAAGCGGCTACTGCCGCCCATGGACGTCTGTAATTAACTCTAGGTAAGATCAAAATCTCCGTAAAAAAGGCCGTTTGCTACTTCAGTGTTATAAAAATACAGATACATAATTACAAAGACATGAAATACATTATTACTATGTTTTGACTATAGATATATATGTGTATTTACTAAAACAAATGTAATTTTTTTAGTGTGTAGTGTAAGTGTAGGTTTTTTGTATATATTTGTTATAGAATTAATTTTAAGTTTTTTTTGCTGTTTTTCGTTTGTTTTATATAATCATATAAATAAAGAATTAAATAATACGGAAGTAGATTTGTAATATGTGTAAGTTTTATTAATCAATAATAATACCTCCTGCATGTCATTGTCCATCTGTTGGTCACGGCGCTGCGAGGCGACGGCGTCCTGTGCGGAGCGGTGGATGGCCTGCAAGTCTTCGGGAGTCAAACCCCATGGCAGATTCATCTGGACCGGCGCTCCGTCCATCTGCATCTTTTGTACCTAAAACACAATGTTTTTTACACATACATATTGTCAATGCACAATGTCTTGTTGCACATACATTACTTTAGTTATTTGGTTGGCTGGTTTATTTTTTTAGGATTAAATTTTATTGCTATCGATCTAGTATTAAAAAAATAAACATTTTTCAAACTCAATTTGTTGAACGAACTTGTAGGCGTATGTGCAAGGTTGGCGGTTGCCTTCCAAATATGTTTAAATTCGCAAAATTACCATGTTTTTGCATAAAATATTTTTTTTATGCATAAACATGGTAATGTTGCGAAATCTTACAAGAAATATCAAATGTTTTCTAAACTCGCGCGTTTTTCATCCCATCCGCATGGATCAAACTTGCTACAGTCTTTTCGTAACAGATGTATAGGTGCTTATAACGTTTCCGCACTTTACTATAAACCGGTAGTCCCTACGACTAATGGTCAGAATTCTTCCATAATCATTAATAAATATTTGCGGAAACCATATAGACTTCGAAACTTCGACTTTTAAAAAACGAGAAAAACCGCAAAAATGCGGAAAAACAATTCCCAAAGAAACTGTGATAACACTGCTCATCAATGCCATAAAATCGTCAAATTATTCCAAACCAAAACAAAAAAGCAACAAAACTTGGTTATGTTTATTTATAATATTTAGATACTTCAAAGAGCAATGGTATTTAGATAAACTTTTACTAAACAAACCTGTTTAGAATAAAAGAAACATCAAGTTTAAATGATGCGGATAACTACAATGCGAACGCGAGAAAGGTTATTCATTAATATTAATATTTCTATGTAAATATGAAGACAAAAAACGGCGCTTATTCTGCAAACACGATGTGATTACTTTACGGCTAACAACCGGAGAGTTAAACAGTACATTTTAATTCCATATTTATTTTCTCAAAATACGTTAACCTTTGTTACAACCTGTGAACCTTTCGATTTTCACGGAAAATATTAAACGAACCCTTTTACAAAACCTAACGTAAAAATCGTATATGATTTTTGGCGAAGTTAATTTTGAAATATCACGATCATTCTCAGTACATATATCTTTTATCATAATGAAGAGGATATGAGACATCTAATATTTAAATCTGAATTAGCACAGATGATAACACATTTTTTTCCATTGCACATCGTCCAAAAGTACGATATACATACATATACATTCATAGCAAATTTGGCAACCGTCTAATTCTTACCTCAGGTTGCTCTAACTCTTGTGTAGGTGAATCTGAATTAACACAGATGATAACACATTTTTTTCCATTGCACATCGTCCAAAAGTACAATATACATACACGATAATTCGTAGCAAATTTGGCAACCGTCTAATGCTTACCTCAGGTTGCTCCAACTCTTGTGTAGGTGAATCTGAATTAGCACAGATGATAACACATTTTTTTCCAGTGCACATCATCCGAAAATACAATATACATATACGATAATTCGTAGCAAATTTGGCAAACGTCTAATGCTTACCTCGGGTTGCTCCAGCTCTTGCGTAGGTGCTGGTTGTGGAACGAACTGATGCAGGACAGCTTGCTGCAATATCAATAATATCAATTTATAACTAATGTTTAACAAAAAATTTTCGCCATGAACAACAATTTTATCAAACTTATATCAGTAAAACAAAAAGTCCCTAAGCCTATCTGTGGAAACTATAGTCGCTCAGTATTAAAATTTGCTCATAATCATCAAGAGCTACCAAGGAAATAAAACAAAAAACCTGTCGACAAACATAAGAAAAAGTCCTAAACTGTTTTGTCTTTCTCATTTTCATGTATCATAGAATCCTTATACCTTTCACAACACTGCGCATTTTGTCCATCTGTCCAACCCACTCATGCGGCTCTAGGCCCGTTTTCAGAAAAAAATGTTTATTAATATTTTATTACTCAAATAAAACACACCCTATTAAACAAATTTATTTTCGCATAACAAAGGCTTAAACATTCGTAGAGGAACGATAAATATTGACCCCATTCGTATGCAAATAAGCCAAGTTCTTCAACCTTTACTGAGAAAACGCTTCACTGAATCGCCGGATCTTGTTTTACATACGTACTTCATCGGTAGGATATCGCCTTCGACAAAAATAAACAAAGAACTGCAGTCGTATTAATTACGTCTGAAATCATCACATTTGCTTTTTTATTTTTATTTTCCATCCACGTATGATGGAAAATCGTCGACCTCTGTTAGTGTATACCGTTAATAAAAACAAGAATAATATTCATACCGAGAACACAAAAAAAAAAAAAAACAATTTCATACTCAAAGGCCCACTTTATGTTTTACTCCTTTGTATAGGTACCATGACCACACAAAGATGAATACACAAACACCCAGACCCAGAACAGAATCTCGTTATCATTCAGATGTCTATCTGTCCGGGGATCGAATCCGGAACCCACTGCGTATCAAAACGGTATGGTGACCGCTCCGCCACGCTGGTCGTCAAAAAAGTAGAATAATGTCATTTTTTGCGATGTATATAGATTTTTGACTTTCGTGAACAATGTTATCTGCATGCAACCTGACAACGACTTTGTCGTGAATAGCTACCTAGGAGTAACTGTACCTGTTTAGGTAGATAACCTTGAACATTGCCATTGCCAGAAATGTCAATGCGCTGACTACTTATGAAATCATATTATCGAACGAGCGTCCATATAATAATAAGTGCCACATGCCTTAGGAGTTCAAACCCAAGTAGGATTAGAGAAACGGTCATAGATACCCTGACTACAGACTAAGTTGGAACGCCTCATGTAAAGGTACCTTACGTTAAAACCAGTAGGTATAGCACTAAAATAATTTAGCGGCACAGTGGAACCTCTAACTTATTTTTTTTTTAATTTTAAACTAAATAGTACTTAATATAG
Organism: Cecropterus confusis; assembly: GCA_018251515.1. Taxonomy (NCBI): domain Eukaryota; kingdom Metazoa; phylum Arthropoda; class Insecta; order Lepidoptera; family Hesperiidae; genus Cecropterus; species Cecropterus confusis. The sequence continues at coordinate 6,433 of DWTU01001986.1, read as the reverse complement.
ATATAAATCTATCCATAAATAGGTAACAGAAAAATCCAATATTACATTTTGTTTTTAACTGATTTTTATCAGATTATACTTACATAAAATATAAAAAATATATATGGTTGTTAACCGATTTTATTGGTTTGTTTGATATTACTATTATGACATGAAATTACATACATTTTCCTAAATAATTATGGTCTAATTTCGCCACATGTTGAACTCTTACTGGAGAAATAAGTTTAATTTTATACATTATTAATCACTCCAATATGTAAAGTGCTTCCCTATCTTTATAGTTTCTTCTCTAGAATACAAAGTGGGTTTTATCATTCATTTCACAGTCCATAAAATACGTGTCCATGTTTACAAACTAACGTTGTTAAGGTTATTCGTTGATCGTTACCGACCTCATAGACTTCAATAGACAAAGACAACCGATTGCTTTTGTGGATTTTTACAGGAGACAGGTAAGACAAGGGGTTTATTGCAGGGAGCCAAATTAGATTTTCATAGTAAATGTTTAAGCATGTAATGTTATTTTTTGACCGAACTATCAATTAAATTACAATATTGATGAACAGTGAACTGTAAAATAAACAATGAAAAAATCTTGTTAATGTTATATAGTCTATGACACTCTGCATACTGAGACTTTTCTACTGATACATCATAATCCAACAAGCTGGACTGTAGCACGTATCAAAGAAAATGTCATAAGAAAATCACATACATACATCACCCTTCTGACACAGTCGGGTAAAATGGAAGTCGGTAGAATAGGGGTTCTTTTTGAAGCCATCACAGATACATTGCCATAGTCCATAGGGGACTAAGATTGTAGCCCATGTGCGTAGCCAGGTACAGGCAGGGAGGGGGCAGCCCCATTAGAAGAGCGGTTGGTCATAGATAAAAGAATGTATCTATTTTTATCAAAAATTGAACGTTGGACACAGATTCCTCGACAAATAATAACTTATGTCTTGTCTTTTATTTGTATTTTTTAACTGCACTACTAATGAGAGATACTCATTAAAACCACGATTAACAAAACATAGTCTTGATCTGCCCCTCCCGTAACATTCCTAATCTGCCCCTCCCTATACAGAATCCTGGCTACGGCTTTGTTGTAGCCTCATACATAAGTCGACCGGCTTCCACATCTTTCCACCCGAATGCAACACTACTTCACGCTAAGAGGCAGTGAATAATGGGACTAGATTGATTAATAATTCCCTAAATATGAATGTCCCCGTTCTTCAAACACGAGCGTAACAGCGTTCAACACTGCCTTATTAGGTAGAAATAAATGTTGCGATGGTGCTTCCGGAGTCGAACTACCACCTTTAACGGTTATATAATATTGGAACCCGTTTCGATATTTATGTACACAAATAGATAATTTTTTATACCATGAGGTCATTAGCTAGTTTTAGGAAGTAACATGTCAAAAATTGCGCCCGAATTTATCTTGTTTTACGTAAATATAATTCTCCGTGTGGTATCGATCTTGAATAACACCACACCCTGTCTTCTATAAATACACCTGTCTTCCCATAAATGTCGTAGGAGGCGACTAAGAGACAAAATTCAGGACATGGGTTGATGCATCTTTCTGTGTAACATCAATACCCATGCGGCTATAAACATGCATGCTAGGCACGGTGCCCATTGGCAACTTCATAACTTCAAATGTGGTAGAACTCTCTGTGGGTCGGCTCCGGAACCACCACCGCCACACCTATTTCTGCGCAATAACAGTAGTGTAAAGCGCTGCTGTGTTCTGGTCTGAAGGGTGAGACAAGGGTGATACAGCTATCTGAGTCGTTCCAACTTAGTCCTCAGGGGTAGCAAGGCATTTGCGGCTAACCTCAGCTAGGAATCTGATCTAACCTTAAATTGATTGCAGATGCCCATGGGCGGTTGTAGCCACATACCATCAGATGGACTGATACTCGTTTGCTACTTTCATATTTAAAAAAACTCATTGAAAAAACAAATGAGGTTAGATAACAGTCGGTATAAGTAATCTACTCTTATTAATCTCCAAAAATATATTCAAAAACTACTTTAAAACGTATCGACCAATCTTAATTTATCATAGCGGGCAACTGGATTTAATTGCAACGATACAAGTGTTCACAATAATTATGTATATTGCAAACCACTCACTAGATAACGGTACTCGACTTTTTACGGTGATCAAAGTTTTTTGACTCCGTACCAGTTACATTGACACATCATATTTTTTGCACCTACCATAAAAGTAGGTACTTAGACAGTGAAGTGTTACATTCGCTATATTCAATAACAGTTTATTCCTAATATGACATTTATGAACAGTTAAATATTTATTTTCTCGGTACATTTAAGAAACATGTACGTTTAAAGAAATAACACTTGAATATCATATTTAACAGCCAACTTTAATTAAGAATTTTAAGGAAAAATTTAGTTTCTTATTAGGCATCGTAGTAGATGGATATCTTGCTGATACCAATCTACAATTTGTTCCTTAGTGCCTCCGAAACCATCGTAAATATAATTAAATTGAAACAGAAGCACCTACACCGCATTGCTGCCAACAATGTTGAATCAAGGATTTAGAGAACTAAAACCTTCATCATTAAATGGCCGTACATCAACCTATTGCTGTAGTTACCACTGCTAACTCTGCTCACATAGTGAGATGGTTTAGAGCGTTTTTCCACCGCATTGGCCAAGTGCGGATTTCTAGACTTTACATCTTATATTCTTATAAATCTTTGAAACCTTCTTCAAAAAATGTAAGATGTGTAGGTTCCCTCATAATATTTCTTTTGTCTCTAGGTAGCTCAGATAATAATTATTATTTAAGTTTAGTAAGGGAAAGCAAAGATTTTTTGCAACTAGGCCGTTTTAAAACCTCCTAGTAAAAAGGAAGCTTACCTCATTTTGCTCATTTTGAGGTGGAGGTGGTGGCGGGGCGAATGGTCCCATGGTCTCAGGAGGAGGCGGCATGTTGTGTGGGGCGGGTATGGCGAAGACTCTTTGCACGTGGATGCGCATCTCTCGTGGCGATGCCATCTGTTCCTCGGATGAATCCCATGGCATCTATAACAAAACAAAACATATATTTAGTTTTAAAAAATGCATGCGGTCGGGGGACCTCGTCTGTAATATTTTTTTGTTGTTTCTAGCATAATTGCAATAATAAAACATATAAGAGAAAAAAAAAATAGGAAAAAGCCGCATAAAGAGGACATAACGCTTGTCCCTTGTGTTACGATTTGACTTCTACCGATACTCACTACGATCTACGTTCCAGAAAAATCTAATAAAAAATTAATAAATTCTGGTATAAAGAACCACCCAAAATAAAATTTTGACCATCATAATTATAATGTAATTGATAGGTCATTTCACTTCTACATTAATGTTTTGTAAAAATTATTTAAAATGTAATGTCAATAAATCCCTACTTAATATGACATAATAAATAAGATTATAAATAAACACAATACATCCCGAGGACATGACTCCATCTATATCCAATTATACGAGTCATATACTAACATGACTGTAATAAACATAGCTTTTTTAAAACGCATGACAGTACTGAATGCTTAATTTCCGTAAGCGTAGATATTATCACGCAGCGAGATAATCACTCCCAGTAGATAACACAAGATGAAATTACGAAGAACAAAGGATAATAAAGGAGGCTAGATCGAGGCGACTATGAATAATGCATTCAACGATGTTGCGCAAACGCAATGAGCATCACATCGCGATGAGATGAGCGGCGATGAGGAAGCAATGACCTGACATATGTGATACATACGAGAATGCCATCACAAAGAATCCTTACGACTATTGTTTGGATATGTATCGCTCTACCCAATCCAAACGGACCAATTGAACGTTGCTCTTGCGTTCGGTTCAATAAAAAAGTAACGTGAGGAACAATGTATCAAAATATCAATATATTATTCAGGGTTACTCAAAGAGGGGTACGCATTCCTCTGAGGATACGACAATTAATCGAAGGAGCTAAGAGACAAAACGTATGTAATGCCGGACATTTAACTAGACGACGAAAAGCTTTCCTCGAAGAATCCGAGAAAACAGCCTATCCACAAGATTAATTAGTAATTTATATACAGTACATAAATTATAATGTAGTTATTGCTCATAAAATCGTTCTTTCTTTGCAAAATCACCTTATTTTGTTCAATCTACTGGTTATTTTAAAGGAGCTCCATTTGTTTGAAATTTACGAAGCACGCGGAGTAAGTTTGAGAAACCCTGAAATAAATAAACAAAGCGTTATGACTCCGTTAGAAACCTGTTTGAACACTTGTATATTATACTGTCAGAACTGCGTTGCAGCTGAGTTTAACAGACAAGGATGTCTATTGATTGATTCGGGTATCGATATATTAATATTCGTACAATGATACTTTGATTATGCGGAACGAAATGAAACCACGGAAGCAGTGACGCCTCATATGTCCAATGTCCTTGGTGATGTCGTATGATATGCATTGTGTTTCATGTCATGAACAATATGACTATGAAGGCTAATAGCGTAGTGATTCGTCAAATTATAATTATCTGAAAATAATTATTATAATTAGCATAACTAATAGTTTTAAAAACTAGAAACCAAGATTATGTAACTAGCTGAACTAAAAATTCAAAAAATATTTTTCTACAAGTTAAATAAAATAGAGCTGTAAGAAAAAATCTTTTTATCGTAAAAATACAAAAGCGTCGTTTTTAGTTTTTAAAAGTATTATTTATTTTTTTGATTTTTATTTCGGCTGGTTACATTGGGCTTGCAACAAAATTGCCGACTTATAAAAAAAAATCTTCCCCCATTTCGCCTTGTTAGGGGTTGATTTTAGAAAAATGGTGAAAAAGATATTTCATTACCCTATATGGGAAACCGTCATTCTAAATACTAAGTATCATTGAGCTTGCATTAAAATTGAGAGACTTTCATAGAAACTTTCATCCCCTATTTAACCCTTATAGGGGTGCGATATATAAAGAGATACATATAGAATATTGTATTGTTATTGGTTCTTGACAAGCGTGCAAAGTTTCAACTTAATCCAACATTTCAAAGTGGGTAAAAATTACGTTCAAATATTCCGTTTCAAACATACAATGATACGACCGAAGCTAATAAAAGCGTGTTTAAAATGGTATTGTTCATTAATCATCACAGCTTACAATTAAATATAAACACTAAACGGAGCGCCATGAAACATTTGCTTCAAGCGTCACTTCAAATTTTGGTCGACTGCGTCAGATGGAGGGTTATGTTTTTCGAGCGTATGCATGGATGTCCATTTGTTTGATACGCTACAGCCCTAACGGCTTGACGAATTGTAACATATGATATATCATTACATCGTTTCAGTTTGCAGAGTGCCGTGGATAATATATTTTTAAAAATAGCGCCTGTAAATAAGGAAAAGGGAAGGAGGGGGAGGCACGTTTTTTTTTATTTGTTACTCTTTATTATTATTAAACTTTTGGTATTGTCTTGATAGACAATATGGGTAGTAAATGATATTACACTTTTATGTCATTATTTGGACGCAAAAAAAAATCTCGACAAAAAAACTCATTTTTAAGCACTAAGTTTTTGTTTCAATATTTTCACCAACGTTACTTGTTGTTAACCGACTTCACAAAGGAAAGAGGATACCCAATCGTCATTTACATTTTTAATTTGTAGCGAAGTAGTTATATTTAATTTTAACGCTCAAAATGATTTGCTGAAGCGAATGTTTCCTAGCCCGCGGGTAAAGCTCGACAATAACAACAAACAAGAAAGAAAATGGCGTCAAACAAAAGACCAAAATATACTGAACAAATTGGTCTGTGCTAATTTAAATAAGGCTTTATTTATTTTTCCGGCCGTTTCTTATAATACGAAATACATAGCAATGAAATAAAGAAGGTTTTTTAGTGACACGAATTTGTTATCAGTAAAACTAATCATTACCTCCAAAACAAAGAATATGATATTTGTGGTAAGTTTAAAAGTCAACAAGAAAATATATTTTACTAAATTATAATTTATTAATCATCATCATCATCACAGTCTTTAGTAAGAGATCATACCAACTTAAGCCTTATGTAAGTCACTTTGTAACTATAAGTTAACCCTGTAATTATGCAAAGTTACAAAGTTCTCTACATAGAGCTTCCGGTCAAGCAACTTGGTGTAGTTATTAGACCAACATTTACCAACTTACTTCCGTTTTAGAAACTACACGAGTGACCTCCTCAACGGAACATGCAGGTCTCGGAACAATGTAACTGCTACTAGAATTTTTAACGCAACATGAATACTAATGAGTATCTACTCATGTTCGTCTAATGGACAAAATTCAAAGCAATCGATAACCTGCCAAAGACAAAAAAAAGAAAATCCTTTTTTAAGAATTTT
>DWTU01001985.1:0-12192 GCA_018251515.1 Cecropterus confusis | reverse complement strand
AATGATTACAATGTAACTACTTTAAGTTTCTGTAATGTAACAGTCGTTGGTAGACCAAATAAATAAATAAAAATAAATAAAATAAAAACTGTTATCAGTGAGGCTGTTGTTATCATTATACCTTATATCCTTACATATTTTTTTGCCTGATTTATGAATTAATTAACGTATTAAATGCTTCTTAAACCACTATAGACTTATTGCATATTTAATAAACAACTCAACATGGCTCTGCCTTGAATAATATCATTTTGACTATCTCCAGCGGTGGAGGTGGAAGCTTGCTGTACGGGGGCAGGTATAATTTGTAAAATTAAAATTCTCAATTCGGATGCTACTTCTTCCTTTATTGGATAACCGCCATATTACAATAGACAAATGATAAAATCCGTGCAAAGACAGTAAACTATCACATTTCAGACAATTTACGGGATCCGCTCATAGATAATATATTTATAATAAGATGTTGAATTTCCAACACTTATCCAATCCAACTTAGACCTCAGGGGTAACAATGTATCTATGGCTAGCCTCAGGTAAACTTAATTTTATCTGATTACAGATGCATATGCAGATGCCGGTGGGTATTTCATGATTATAAAACAAGTAACATTTTTAGATTGTCTACCAATAGGCACTTGGCCAGCGCGGTGGACTATGGCCTGAAACGATCTCAATCTGAGAGAAGACCAGCAGTAGGACAATAATGGGTTGATGGTAAAATTGTTAGATTATTACAACATAAGACCCAACTGCTTAAAAACCATTGATTGCCTTCAATTGATTGCTTTTAAGCAGTCGGTTTTTTAAAACAATTTAGTCAAATAGTCGTATAAAAATGTTATAATATACACATTTTTGTAATCGTCTATTTACAACCTTGCATTTGATACCCATACTATGATGATAATAAAAACATTTCTTAATCCCTTTTGTCCTATGTTCAGACGCCATATTTAAAAAAAATATTCACATACAATAAGTACATGTGCGTGCTTATGTATGTAAATGCATCTTAATCATTGCACTTAGCCAGTTACCCATTTGCTTTGAGCAGTAGCATAATTTATTATTAAATTAATAATTGGAATAGATGGAATTCAAATCAAATGAACGGGATATTCAATTGAAATCCCATCAAGCAAGCATCCCAAATTGATTATTGCAAATTAATGACATGATTACGCGTGTTATACAATATATACGTATTATTCGTAAAATAATACGTATTTTACGAATAATACCGAATAACATTATTCGTAAAAATGAATTCGATGTTTTATTCGTAAAAATTAATTGGGCATAGACATGGGTGTTAACAACATGGGTGTTAACAAACATGTTGAAGTAGTCGTATTTATATTACCCAACTGCGACAGTAGGAAGGTAATGTTTTTCGAGCGTATGCATGTATGTATATATGTCCATTTACTTAGCACGCCCTACAACCCAAACGGCTTGACTGACTGTAACATATCATTGGAATCGGCTCTGTTGTCAAAGTGATATATGGTCTATTATTTTTCTGAAAAAAGTGGGATTTTTCTGTTAATAACGATATGGGTATCAAATTAAAGCTGAAATTAGACCACGACAAATATATGTGTTATATTATAATACTTTTAGATTTTTAATTTCAGTTTTCATACTCGGGTGTTTGTGTTTTTATCGTAAAAAGAGCAGAAGCGTAAAATTTTCAAACATATTAATGTAATATCTTCTTACTTGCATAGAAGTTATTATCATTAATACGTCGAAACAAATAAATTCGCGGAGCCTCTATGAATCATCGCCGAACTATTATCCCGCAAAGGACTAAATTAATTGATACTTCGCGCAGAACGGAAACAGACAGACTATATTCATTCATCAGTACCTACATCGCTTCGATGTCTCTCTGTCAGCATAGTACCCGGATATCTCTGCGTATGAATGCTTACGTATTTCAACCGCATGTGTGGTGCATGCGATTGAAAGAAAGAGAAATAATCACAAATCGATACATAAGACTATTTAACTCACAAATGAATTTGTAACAGAACTTCATATTCGATTTAAAATCCAATAGATTTAACAAGCTTCCCAATTTGGTACGTACAAGTCAATTCTGTTCAAAATTAAATTAGTACATTAAAGGAATGAATAAGTTTTGCTAATCTGTTCGTAAACTTTCTCGATTCTTACTCGACATAGACATGGGTAGAAATGCATCTGTGGTTGACTCCAGGTAAGATTCTGATCGTATCTAGGTTTAATTACACAGTGGTAGTCGCCACTCACCGTAAGGTGGACTTCATGCGCGTTTATTCCTATACGTTAGGGGTCCCTTGTTTTACCTTCCTGACACCCTGTATATGTTTTTACTGTATACATCTGGAAACGTGTCTAATTCTATTACTGTCCGAATAAATCCTGCTCATATTATTTACGATGCAATATGTACTCCTATATGTCTTAGCTGTCTTTAAATTTCCGTCTTCGTGGCTATTTAAGTTTATAGCGCTTTTCATGAGCATGTTTAGAACGAATAAGACACGAGCGATTTTATCACATTCAGATTGGACTAATAAATTTTCAAGTAATTCAATTTAAAGGCAGGTTTAACATTCACACATAACTGTTTTAATTGTTGATAAGGAAAATGGTTAAACCTTATGAATGTTATTATAACACATGATTAAAATCATTACACATACTTAGCGAGATAACAATCCATTTTAACAGACCTCCTTCATGTATGATACTCCGTAGCCAATGCTCAGACCTCTCAATAGAGGTCAAACTTAAAATAGAATTGGATGGTTTAACTTTCTAGTGATCCAATTTTTATCAATTTAGTAATTTTGGATAAATGACATTTGATAATATTAAAGAAAATGTATTCAAATATTACTACAAAACAAACTTTTATGAATTACAATATTGATATTGATTTAATTGATTGGGTATCCCTAATACGAAATATACCTTTCACTTATACGATTTGATGTCTGTTTGTAAGTCAATACAAATTTGTAGTTTAAGGAAAAGAGAGACCTGTGTCTTACAGAATTGTTACTCACCTCAGGTATCGTGATGGGAAGATGTTTACGGTGTCTGGATCATCGGGCCCCCGCGCTGGTCCCTCCGGATTGAATGCCAAGAATCTCAAGAAACCTGGCAAAAGTCAACTGAATGTTCCCATCACACCTCCCGCCCTTCCGGTGCCACACTCTCACATGGAAATTGAGCACCGGCTTGAAGAAGGCATAGAATCGATTGAAGATGTAAGTATATTCATTCTAGTTATTACTTCTGACACTATTTTTAGGGTTCCGTACCCAGAGTGTTATAACAGGGCTGTTTTGGGCCACAATAAACAGCTCTTAATCTGCACATCCGTTAAAGAAAGATACAGTTTTTACAGTGCATGTAGTTATTTGTTAGGACTAGTGCAGGGCTTTGGTAACTGCCTACGAAACAGAGGAGATATGGAGCATATTTTTGATGCTGCTCTAACGCAGATATAGAAGAACTTACGAGCTAACGATCAACCCACGTCGAATTAATCTAAACGGCTATCTACTAATATGTGATTAGAAGGTTGAAGGGAATTGGAGGGTTGCCCGTGCTACTCGTGTAGAGGTTTAAGCAAGTTTTTCATCTGCTAAATCATGCAATGATATGCTCGGAAGTGCGTAAGCACTTGCTGTCACCCATCCACCTCCCGACCGCGTCAGATGTTGTTAAATTAGTGGATCATGACTATACACAACCCTTTACATAGTTCTGAAGGATTATAAACTTATTACAAAAAAAAAAACTTTTTGTAAAGGCTTTACTTAAATAGTGAGTAAGAAAAATAACGAATACTAATTTTGGTTAAAATATTCAAGGTTTTCAAGCACTCTTTTAAACGTTTTCGTTTGATTTAAAGCTGAATGTTTTCTCAAAGTTATAAAATATATTAATACAAATTCAGAACTTTAAATCTACGCCTATCTTATTTGAGTAACCTAAACCAATAAAACGGAACTCGAAAATTCGGTAACACGTACTGAGTACCTACTTTATATTGATTTTATCTATGGAGCTAGTTGCAAATACACACGAAAAAAAGTGTAATTAATGAACAAACCGCCTACATACTTACGAAGTAAACATGAACGATCAGTCGATGAGGTTAATGCATTAGGTTTTAAGGGGGCAATTAGAGTTATGGCGGTGAGGTGGTCGGCCAATCCGTATTTACAACGCCTCGACAGCGGGTACTCATAAATGTGACATAGGAAGTCGGGCGATCATGGCCTATTGTTTCGGTGTCTTGCCTTGCCTTGAACACGCGTAGACTGCTCATTAATTTCGGACTCGGCAATTCTCATTCCGAATTCGACTGCCGAAGTAGTAAGGTCCTAAACCTAAAGACAAATCATACTTTCCTCCTCGCATTCTTACGCGAGTATCATTCGCGTCGATACAATTACTCGAATCATCCCTCGTACCTATTACTCGTGTCAACAGAACTCCTTTAATTAAAGTTCGTGGCAAGTAGGTATCGTGACTCGACGCTCAAACAATTACCCCGATACTGATCTGTACTATTTGTCGACGAGTCTTAATGACTCCATTCCTTCGGAACCTTGCAATGTGAACGGGAAGTTGGGAAATGGAATAAGATAGTGCGAGACAGTGGACGAGTGTTCGGAAAAATGAGCCCAGGTTACGCAGTTAAGAAAATTCGACTGGAAAACAGCGTGCGGCCTGTAAGTAAATATTTTTAACGAGTAATTTAGTTAATTCATTATTTTTTATTGTATTTAACACTAAGATTGATTATAATATTGTTTATGTATAACCGATATGGTCATAAAACTATATTGGCAGACCTAAATGAGTTAATCTGTTGTGAATAATTTGAATTGTTTATTTTTTTTAGGTAACTAGGTGATTTTTAGTATGTTTATTATTATTGAATTTAATAAATAGTAATTATTATTTTCATATTTCATAAAGTTATGCACATACATTTATTAGATATCGGAAATTTCCTACAGACAAAAAATCTCCATTTTTATTACTATTATTTTTCGTGTATCAAACTGAAGTTTTTAAATTTATTATAAATATTCGGTTTAATTTTTATTTCTTCAATAGTTTCATGATCCTATCACTTCTTATAAGTATAAAGTTATTTTGTAATAAACTTTTGATATCCTTATAAAACATTCATCTAAAAATATCGATACTTGTTCTTCTATCACTGATAGCATAGTATTGATCACGTGAACAGAGACACAAGGACCAATCGATATTTCGTGCAAATAAGACCGACAAACGAACGTAGGTAGGTATGGGGTAATTATTGTGCCCTTTATGACTTTAGCAAATGAAGGGCAACCTCGAAGTTCTCATTCAAACGATGCTCACAGAAAACTATGACTTTGACTCATACTAACAAGACCTATCATTTACTGTTTAATACTATTATATTTTAAGTTGTAAATGTTTTTGTTCATTCATGATTATTCACATTTCTCCCAGATTATGCCGAAAAACATAAAAATAATTAAGTATTTTAACCTAGTGTTGGCTTATTTATATGTTAGTAGATCTATTATTTATACCACTCGACGTTGCACACGACCGCGCAAACTATAATAAATACATTCAACTCCTACTTAAACTTGGGATAGATATCAAAAAATCTCATTCAGAGTACCTGTTTAAAATTTTGGTTGTCTTACGAATAATGAAAAGTAGAATAGGTACGTTTACATCTCACCATCGTTTGTTTTGATATATTAAGATTAGGTTGGACCGAGATTCCTATTGTTGGCCGCTTCATCCTACATATTATACACGACTTCTCGGCTCGAAGGTATTAGAATTTTACGGGCCCAGATATAGCAGAACTGTCATAAAAATAGGTTATTTATTTGCAAAGAGACTGACTGACCTCAACCACGCGTACTGTCATTTATCAGTTTATAATCATATATAAGGAGATTCAAAGTCATGTTAAGTAGAATAGAATAAATGTTTGTGTCATCATCCACGCGGGTTAATTAAGTGCGGCCAGATGACGTAGCGCAATTGTTTATGAGGAAAATAATTAGCCTACCGATAAGTACTACCAATCAATTACAAATAGAATTACCAAACCCTTCAAAAATACGGAATCTTCAATTCATTCGAAATCATTTTTTGCTACTCTCAATTGTTCAAACTCACCCAAAAGAAAATTCTTGATCCGATAGTGGTTAAAATTATACAAAAAATATATTTAGATCGTTAAAAGTATATAAAATGCTATGTTATGTAAATATATGTGCATTTTTTGTATCTACTAGTGTAGTTTATAAATTTAAACATATAATTATAATTTTAATAAGTATATCGGAACGAAGTTCCTTATTTTTAAATGAAACGATATTATTATAAAATATTTGTATCTACTTTATTAAGAATAGTTCATTATTGAATTAAGTAATTAAATAACATATTGAATTTTAGTTAATTATTTTTGAATAGTCAGGTTTTCTCCTGTTTATAATATTTTCCTAATTTTACACTTCTGAAAACTGTCAAAATGATGGCAAAAATATTCACGATCACTTTTTCGGAATGATCATTAAGTATCTTTTACTTGCTAATTATATTGTTGAAAATAATAAAATCTTGTAAAATGTGCCCTTTCCGTCCCGTATTTTTTTTTTTGCACGCACAATATTAAAAAGCATACATTAAATGGCATATGTCGCTTCCACAACTAAAACGCATATAACGACACCTCATCTCTTAAAACCCGTCTAGCCGTTTGGACTATACAACGCCAAAGGATGAGACGTACATACATACTTATACATGCGCCCGAAAAACGTTGCATTTATCAATACCCTATGCTAAATCATATTAATAATCTTAATAATATAAATAATCTTATTTCATAAAATCGAAACCCATTCCACGCTGTTTTACTTGCGAATTATTTTTTAAGCATTAAATATAACACGGAATATTCTGTTGCGCTTTTTAAGCTGCATTTATATTAACAGACACTTGACGTGACGGACAAAATAGTATCTACCGTAACACTACTATATGCCGTACTTGTCAAAATATTGCATGGGAAAATACGAACTCATCCGCCACGGCACTTTTATTCTTCAGATATAAATATATGAAGCTTTAATCATAAATGCACAACCGTTTTCCGCGATCTTATTAAAGGCTTAGCGACTTAGTGGTTTTCAAATTACCAAACGAACGACATTAGAGTCGGAAGGTCAAGTCTAGTACCGCACGAGTACTTCCATTTAAAATCATTTGTGTGTAATGGATGCACTCTACCATTCCTACAATTTGCTTTGTAGCGATTTTCACGATAATTGGACGCGAGTTCGCTTTATGATGTAATTGACCACCGTTAATGAGCCACTTTCTAAACAGAACGTTATTTCAATTGTTTTTCGTCATATCAAGTTTGTATAGATCGCGCTCGGCTCTGATGTCACTATTGTCAGTATTTGCATTTTTATTGCGTGTTTATAGGTGGAAATACAAAATCGGAATGATTTACGTGTATCATTATGTGATTCGACGATCACTGCAATGTATATTATATGTAGGTATTCATTGCATACTTAATCTTAAGGTTATATTCTCTGTTAAGCAGCATATTTTTTTCGACCATATTATGCATACTTTATTTATAAAAATTGGAGTACCAAACCAACACTATTAATACGTAAATAGTTATTAATACGTAAGTAAGTGGCTAATTCCACCTATGAATATCTGTAACTCTCTCCATATGGAACGGGATTTCTATCTGACGTATTACAGATTTCTCCCTATTTAGAGCTGAGATGGTTGCTTCATATATTAGTCCGCGGACATCTACATCGAAACGCAAAAACTATTATACGCTAGAAATAGTTGTGACCGTTGTACCATTGTTATATTACCGCTGGAGAATACCTAAAATTGCATTTGCGAATAAACATTAAACGATTTTTTTATATATTTCGATCTTATTTTCACGGTCTTAAGATCATATCAATGAGTCAAAAGCACTATAACGCGCAGACAGGTTACTATTATGAACTATTGGACAATTTCCTTTTGGCATTTCGCCAAGTTTATGAGCTTAAGTAACACCACGGGCGGTCGTATCCCAAATAGGTGAGACACATGGCAAAAGCGTTTCTTATATATATAACTTTGTAACTATAAGGATTAACCTAATCGGTGGCCATCACGCGCAGTAGGTATGCTCCAGAGAGTAAGAATTACATACAACAAGATGAATCGAGGCCATTCCACTGCCATCTGGTGTGACATACTCATCTGTGTAATAAGTATTTAAGTTTTCTCATCGAAACATCGTGTTTCTTTGGCTGTGATACTAAAGTTTTGAGTAATAACGAGATGTCGACGCTGTGAAGTACCTAATAATATAACTTAGAACGTACCGGTAAAGTTTTAAATTAAAATGTATTCTCGTACTTATACAGTAATAGGTGAAAAGTGAAAATTAAATGTAAATTAAAATAAATGCGGGATTATCAATACGTCAATCTCGTGAAAGCAAAACAGTTTTAATAATAAGTATTCGGGAATATTAGCAATAGATACTAATATATAGATATAAATAAATTTCAGTGACCTTATTTGGTACTAGTTTTTTTATTTAAAATTGGAGCAGCAAACGAACATGCAGTCAGTCGGAGCCGCCCATGGACTACTGTAAGCGGCTATTAAATAGGTAATCAAACCATAGTCTATCCGCGAGATACTTATATTCTTGTACTTCTAAAAGGTATGTAATAAATAATACCTGTATACTCAGATTTCTTGTTATTATCTCAAAAATGTCGCAAATGCACTGAAAAAAATAAAAACTAAACATTATAGTAGTCAAACCCATCATATCGTTTCATTTTACAATTATAACCTATAAAAAGCTTGTTATGAGATTACCAGATAAGGTTTATTCAGACCTAAGTCTGTGATTTCCCTATTTATTCTCGCGCGCAAGGTTTGCCCTAAATATACTTACATACAAACATAATTCAGGAAGACATAGAAGCTTGTATTTTATTTTTTGCACAAACTTTTATTTTAATGATTTAAAATCACGTAATAATTAGAATTTATGTCTTGTCCATATTATATTTACTTTTTTAAGATTAATCGGATCTTTTATTATTTTAAAAGCTTCTATGTTGGCCGATACTATTTATTAAAAGCTTTTATGTAACTTGCAATGTTTGTACGTATATATATTTAGGGCAAATCTTACCCGCGAGAATAAATCGGGAAGTCACAGACTTAGATCTGAATAAACCTTATCTGGAAAAACTCACAACAAGCTTTTTACAGGTTATAATCATAAATTGCAATAAAATTATGGGCTTGACTACTTCGACGTTTAGTTTTTTTTTGTTCTTTTCAGTGCATTATAATGAAGGCTTGTTCTAAAAAAGTGTATATATTAGTCTATCTTACTATGTAGTCAAGTGATTTGCTAGAATATTTTGAACAAAACGCCATTTTTATAAATAAATGTGTACATATATTTATACTCTAATTTATTTCATTGTTCCGTCGGGATATAAAATGTACTTACTGGAAAATTTTCTGTTTTTATCTCCTTTACACAGACTTCACAATTGACCCATAAAAGCGACACAACATAAGCTCTCATGTAAGAAGTATCAATATGAAATAAGTATGAAGTAGTTATATTTATTTCAATAATTCTTATTCATGTTTAAAGGTAGCCCTCGGCAGCATATAGGCTATTTGTAACTTGAAAATCGGGTATAGAAATTAAAGCCAGCGCCATCTATTAACTACCTGTCAATTATATAGTAGATTATATTATTATACGACAGACACTGATAATTTTAGAGGTTTCTATGTCATGTCGTAAATAAACACGTTTTCTTGCGCTTTCATTGCAAACGATGGCTAAACCCTACAAGATAGATAAATATAACGTGTATTTTTCGTATATTTTTTAGTTATTGAACTTATACACATTATTTAATTTTGCGCTACGAAGTTTGCCGAGTTAGCTACTGGTTTAATAATTAAATAAATAGGAACATTACCCAAATTCTTACACAGATAAATACATTGTTCAAACGGCTTAGCAGAATGTCCATGTCTGCCTAAAAACAGCCGTGTTCTGGTTTGAAGAGAGGAAATAAAGCTGGGAGGTGTGTAATAGTTAACCTATAAGAATGCTGGAAGGGATTCTAAAAGTATTATTTATTTTTCTATAATTATTTAACATACAATTACACAACATTATCAGCTAGTTTTGCAAACATCCTTTATCACAAACATCAACAATATCTGATGAGTAGCAATGAGTATCATTTCTTTTTTTGTTTTTCGTTGGAGAAACCTTCAAAGGTACTTGACGCTGTGGGAGCCACATCAGGTTATGAGGGATTTTTATTGCACTAAAACCCCTCCGGAGATCTCCAAAGGAACACAACCGGCGTCCTCTAAGCGCAATGCCCTACCGGGCTCTACCCAGGTGGGCGGCTGGGCCCACCAGATCGTCTGGTCTTTACGATGGTATGCGACCACATGTACCGCCGTCCTCCACGGGGTCACCTAGCTGGACGGTTTGAGCTCCCATCTTACCACCCGCAGCCCCAGAAGCCCCCTTTTAGACGCCTCTTACGACAGGCAGAGGATATCGTAGCCCTATTTTGATCCCGGAACTGCAAGGATAAGTTATTGCTAATTTTTTGAGTAATAACAAGTAATGTAAATAAGTGAACAACTTTATATACATCCTATGTGTTCATCCAAGTCATAAAGTGTATCCGTGCCATATTTCAACGAAATCCGACCAATAGGTTTTGCTTGAAAGAGTAACAATAACACATACATCCTCACTACCTTTTGTATTAATAATTTATATTTACTAATATCATCATCATCATCATTATTGATGTGATATTAAGATGTAGCACTACAAACATAACATTGCAAAGGCATTCTGGATTTTAAAAACATGTTAACAGATTGACACGTTAGAAACTAAAGCAATGCGGAAATATAATCTAAATCTCGTTAATATATCCTAACGTTTTAATACGGGAATATTAAATTGTTGCTTCATTCAGTTAAACTTCCTGTAAATAAAACAAATCATATTCATGTCCTACAACTTATTCAAAATAAACATCAAACCACTTGAACGAAGCGATTTCTCGCCCTCTCGTCGATGGAGTATCCCCCCCGTCCTTCCACCACTCCTCCATGTTCGAATGTTACTTATTTGCTATTTTCCATTCATTTCAACTTTTCAACTGGAAAAAGTAATTTATTTCATATTGAAATACATTTTAAAGTGTGAATTTGAGGGTCAATAACAAAATAAATATAATACTTCATAGGAGAATCACGTGAGTTTTTAATTTACTGTATCCATTGACCGGTTATGACCTCTCACGTATAATAGTTATATACACAAAGCTCCCACTATTAGTTACTCTTAGAATGACATGAATTTAAGTAGATACCCAGATGTGGTATATAAAAAATCGTTTAGGCCATACGTAGACTATGTGAGGTCTAGTAGATTTTTTTTATATACGCTGGTGTAGCAAACGAGCATGCAGTACCTCCTGATGGTAACTGGTCACTGCCGCCCATGAACATCTGTAAGCAACTACTTGGAACAGGAGTTCTATCTGAAGTCAATCACAGATGCCTTGCTAAAGACGAAGACTAAGATGGTCGCCTCGTATGTAAGTAAACAAGCAACATCACCTTTCCAATGAAACCCAAGAACAGCTTTCTCAAAACAGGTGTGACAGTGATGCCTCCCTTGTTGAACCGTACTTTTTGTACCGTCAACTCATTATTGTCCCATTGCTGGGACTGTCAGTTGAGAGAATTTCAGGTAATAGCCCACCGCGCTGGCAAAGTGCGAATTGGTAGACTTTACACACATTTGAAAACTTCTTTAAAGAACTCGCTGGTGTGTAGGTTTCGTCACGTTAAAGCAATGATAATTAACTTTATCTTATCTTTACAATATTTATCTTTAAGCAGTGATATTTAACGCATATAATTTTAGAAACATCAGTGGTGGCGTGCCTGGGCGAACCTCGGACACTCGATTGAGAACTCTCAGGCCGTGTAAGCTGATATCGTCGCTCAGCTTTCCTTTACAGTTAATGT
>DWTU01001984.1:0-12193 GCA_018251515.1 Cecropterus confusis | reverse complement strand
GCGACGTGCGCGTCTGCTGTGTATGCGTACATTGTTTTGTAGTTTTAGTTATTTTTAATATTTTTAAAAATAAACAACGGTTTGTGAAATTTATTCATATTCATAACTTTAGAAAAACATTGATTTATCATTAAACTCCTAAATATTGTTAATTTATTGCATTATACCTCCTTTACTTACTTTATTTCAAAATGAAAGAACACACCTGACACCTCAGACATGTTTTTACTATTTAATATTTACTCTACTACTGTTCTACTGCTAGTGCTTTACAAAGATTTCTCTCCGTCACCGCAGCTTTACCGTGACACAATTCAATTTATTCTCAATACCAGCAGCAAAAAAACTATAACGTGTATCGTGAGTACCCGTTACATATTAAAATGAGTTTATCGAAGTTAACCCAGTTAGTAAAGTACATCGATATTTTTGATTCATTCTAAAACAGGCGTCTAAGCATCTTCAAAGGGGAAAAAGGTTGGACTATTCCGAATGTCATAGAAGGCAACTAAGGAATTACATATTCAGTTCCTATAACGTTATATATTATATTTTTTACCTCTTTGCCAGATGTATCTATTCGCTTATCGCTTGTTGTATGGTAAAGAGCAATATGTGCTTAGATTACTTTCATACCAGGCGTTTGCCTGCTTGTGTCAAAGCAATAAGCTATCTAAAAGGAAATGTGCCCCGCAGTTTCACCCACGTTAAAAATAGTTAATTATAACTTTTAATATCTATAGTAGATAAATTTTATTGAAATAAGGAATCAATGACAAAATTATAAACATATCTATTATAACTTTTTTTTTACAACAAGTATATGCAATGTACAGACACTCCAAACTATAATTTTTAGGGTTCCGTACCCAGGGAAAAACGAGATCCTGTTGCTAAGATTCCGCTGTCCGTCTGTCCATCTATCTGTCATCAGGCTGTACCTCATCAACCGTGATAGCCAGCCAATTGAAATTTTTACAGATGATATATGCGAATGGAATGAAATACATGTTTAAACATTTGGGGCTCCTATACAACAAACGTGATTTGATTGCCGTTTCTAATAGATGATATGGAACCCTTGCACGAGTCCGACTCGCACTTGGTTAGTTATTACGTATATGGATTGTTAGAACAGACTAAAGTCCGTTCTATGGATTGTTAGAACAACAATCGAGTATAAATAAGGTAAAACGCTACGTCTGAAATCAGCTTTAGAGCAATATCAACGATGCTTCAGTTCTGTTTAGTAGGTGTGAAGACGTTTACGTTACGACTAAAGATATGGCACCTTCACTTAACCTTACCTTGG
Source organism: Cecropterus confusis (assembly GCA_018251515.1). Lineage (NCBI taxonomy): Eukaryota > Metazoa > Arthropoda > Insecta > Lepidoptera > Hesperiidae > Cecropterus > Cecropterus confusis. Next base: position 10,881 of record DWTU01001984.1, on the reverse strand, counting down.
GCTTAATAAGACCCTGTAATAGGGTTGAAAACAAACGCTTACGTTATTTGGCCGCGTACAAATAATTGTAAGAGATATAACTTCGCAATTTTAGTGACTTTTATGTTTACGTTATGAGTGTTGTAGCATCAACAGCTTTATGTTTATATCAAAATATAGAAAATTATATATTTTGAGATTGAAATAATCTCTTTTTGAAAAGTTTTAATAGTTTCAGGATTTCAATTTTTATTGGTAATTGTAAATACATTTAGAATGTGCTCGATTTAAAGAAGTCTTAATAGTGATGACAATAAGATCAGTATTAAAACATGCATCATGGATTACATACTTTAATTTTACAAAAACATATATATTGTAAAAATAAGTATAATTTTAACTTTCATTTGAACATTCAAAGCACAAAAAGAAACATAACGAGGAAAAAATACAAGACAATATTTTTACAATGTTTTTATTTCTTTTCGTAAATTAATCAGTAAAAGTGTATGCTTGGCTGTTTCGTTACTTACGTCAGAAACTAAATATTCGCATCACCTTAACGTCGGTAGTGAAGATTGGGTTGGTAGAGTTAGGCCGTGTAGATTCAGAAGCTTGGATCTACCCCACCTTGGATCCACCCCCCCCCCCATTTTAGGGGGTGGGGGCGAAAGTTACAAGTTTATGAATTTTTTTTGTTGATTGTATACTAAACTTAGATTACATATCAAATTTCAGCTTTCTTGCACTTCAGGAAGTAGCCAAACATTTTGATGATCATCAGTGTGCCAGTAAGTGTGTTAGCGACGAAATCGGTGAATTTTAGATATTAATAAAATCTAAAGTATTAGAGCTATTCAATTGAGATTTCGTATGTTTTACAGTATGTTTTAAAAATAGACTAATATTTTTGACATTATATCTTGAGAATTTGAATGATCTGTACATCGGAAACCAATTCTATGAGGGTTCAAAAAATCGACGAATCACTTCGAGAAAAGGTAGGCAGTGCCCTTGAGCTTCGATTGGGTCGTCTTAGCAGATATTAGGATTTCAGTATTCTGGTTTTAGGAAACGGTAAGGTAACACAATTAGTTCCAATTCCCCAGAACTCCCTACAAAATTCCCTACTATGAAGGTCTTAGAGAAATCTAATTCTATTTGGACCTAATCTCAGATGTATATACGCAACAAACTGTTTGACGATCTCGATTGTTTCGTAAAATTCTTAAAAGTAAAAATTACCCGACTGCGCCATTTAACTGTAAACTAACAATATCGCCGGTAATTTACAAGCATGCAGTTTCAAATCGTCGTCGTTAAAGCGTTACTCCAAATAAATGCAAAAATTCACCGGTACCTTTCATCTAAAATTCATTATAGAAAGTAAAGTAAATTTGTTGAAAGAATTAATAACCGTTATCCAGTCGCTATACTCATTTCAAAAATATCTTGATAATGTCCAAGTTCTTACGCCAGAAGCGTATTCGATATATCTTGCAAATTGATTGCTACAATGTCTTCTTAAAGTGATTGCGAACTTTTGTTGTACTTATTGCGTGCGTAAACGAGCTCATTGAATCTATATTAAGAACACTTGCGTTAACGAGGCTCAATGGTCTTAACTGCACTTCATAAGTGTCGATCGATTACCTACGTTGTAAAAAACAATATCTTTCTTTAAAAGATTTTCAATTAGTACACAACACATCTTGGGTCTTTGTGACTTTCTGGATCGACTAATACACTTTGTTTGGAGAAGGTACGATTAAGAAAAATGATCATAAGTGATGTATCAGTTAAGGTAAACGAAGAACGGCTATTCATTATTAACAACCAACCAAAAATATAATAATAAATGAAAAATCAAATTTCTTAAAGTTGTTTTGAACGTTAAAACATTTTAAAATATGAATTGCATCCTTCCAAAATCCATAAAAAAATACTTTGTCACCCTCATCTCGAAAAGAGTCAAATCCGTTAAAAGTAACTATCTTCAAGTCCTTACAAAGGACATTCGTAAGTCAATAATGCGAAATTGGAATAATCCTTCAGAAGTGTTTCTTGCCTTTCTTCAGTATTGTAATACATAATGTGAATTTTCTTCCAGGTTACGGCTGTTTCCAATGGCTGCTGTTGATGTCTTGCGGCGCAGTGTACGCGGTGTGTGCGCTCAGCACCACTGTACTGAGCTTTGTGCTGCCCGCCGCCGAGTGCGACTTCCACCTCACCTCCAGCACCAAGGGCAGGCTTACTGCCACGCCTCTTATTGGTTAGTACGAATACATATATTGTAAAAGTAAGACAGAAGAAGGGAACGAAAGGTACAAATATAGAAGTACTTCATTTACTTAAAAAACTAAGTGTTTGATAGTCAACGCACTATTTATGACAACAATACAACTAAGAGCATACAATTTTGCAACAGATATATCAGAAAAAATGTTGGAAATTCATTCCCTGAAGGTTCTAACTTAGTGTTAAACTTGTGTGAAAATAAATTATTCAAGAAAACTTATATGCAAAATGAATTTAATTTGATGATACTTTGTTTACAGATCATTTAATTATTTTGTCAATGCCTTCCAGGGATGTGCGTCGGTTCTTACTTCTGGGGTAACCTGGCAGACGCTCGTGGTCGGAAGAAAGCCATCATTGGAGCGTTGTTGCTAGACGCCATGGCCGCTTTCCTCTCCAGCCTTGTGCAGTCGTACCCAGCCTTCTTGGCTTGCAGGTATCTTGCACCACAAAATTGTAGTATTATAAGATCTTTGATATATACCGAAGGAACTATCACAATGTATATGTAGTAAAATGTAATCCAAAACTGATAAATTATGACTCCATATAAATTGAATCATGAACCAATCAATGAAGATTGATAGATCTAATTCAGAGGAATTGTACCAAACCCTCACTTCACGCTCTGTTACCTCCCACCCAGATCTAACTATTGTAGTAGACGCGGGACTCTTGCAGGTTCTTCTCTGGCTTCGGGATCATCGGGGCCACGGGACTCATCTTCCCTTACTTCGGAGACTTTCTGTCGCTCCGGCACCGTGACGTCATGCTTTGCCGACTCGAGGTCTTCTGGACATTTGGGACCATATTACTTCCAGGTAGATTATCAATTTTTAAGGAACATGGTTGACTGTGATATTTTTAGTGTTAAATAATATATCGACCTAGTTAGTGATCTGACACAGATGAAGCCACTAATTACAATATTAAATATATGCACAAAATGATTATTACAGAAATATTTATGAGATGTTTTGAATACAAATTCCACATTTTGTGTAACCACAGCATTCATGTTTATTTGTCTCCAGGTATTGCCTGGTTAATCATCCAGGATCCAAGATTCAATTTGACCGCCGAAGACGCGGATTTCCAGTACAAATCCTGGCGGGTGTTTGTGGCTGCGTGTGGAGTACCGAGTCTGCTGGTCGTGTTGTTACTGCTGCCCTTCCCTGAGAGCCCTCGATACCTGTTGCACGCGAATAAAGCCGAGAAGGCCTTGCAAGTGCTGCAGAGGATTTTCGTTGTGAACACCAAAATGAATGCGAAGGAATTTCCTGTAAGTAAATATAAGTAATTTTTGTGAAAATAATTTTAATAGGTTCAAAAGTTGTTATTATTTTACTTGTGTTATAAATGTAATAAGGTAATTTGATAGCATAAGTACCGAAAAATAAAATAAAACTTAGATGATATGTATAAAATTAGGTTTAGAATAAAGGTTGCGTGATTCATCAATATTTGAAAATAATAACAGATTTGCGTTACCTTTTTTCTGTAATTAATTAATATTAATGTATGTAATTTAATCATCTTTAGCATGAGCTTTAATATGCCCCTCGTATAACCTAATACATTGTATAAACGCGACGTGCAGATAACCGTTTTCTTTGGAAATTCGATGATAAATAATTAAAGCTATTGCTTAAATCCAAGGTGGAGACGATGATAATATCCGGTGAAGGCGAGGAAGAGGAGGTGGTGACGGCGGACAACAACGGTAACGAGACCAAGACGCCACTGACCTGGAGCAAGCGCTGGCAGGCCTTCTGGATCAGGAAGAAGCTCCTCGTCACACCGCCCTACATCGGACTGCTTATTTTGTGCTGCTTCGTTGACTTTGGGCTTATGTTTAGGTAAGCTTTTTTTGCTGTATAATACTTCTATTATTAGGTGATGAACATTGCATTTTTGAATATACAAGTAGCAAATGAGCATGTAATCCATCATGATAAATGATCACTGCTACCAATGAACATCTTTAGTCAACCCTAGTTTTGGTGTAGCAAAGTTGGTGTAGCAACCGGGCCTGCAGTTTACATGATGGTAAGTGATCACTGGTCATCTGATACCATGCACATCTGATAGCAACTTCGTTTAGACGGAGCTTCTATATGAAGTCAATCATAGATTTGTTGCTGCTCCCGAGTATAATAGGTAAAGCAAAGTATAAACGCTTTATAGTATAAGATTGTCTGTGATATTCTACAAACCAAAACACTGAAGTCGAAACCACTGCTGATTTCTTACAGTTACTACACCTTGATGATGTGGTTCCCGGACCTGTTTGAGCGGTACAGCCAGTTCTCCTCCATGCATGAGGGCGTGTCTGCTGGCGTGTGCGATGTGTCTGCCAATGTCACCAGGAGTGAGATGTTGGTAAGCATCAGTTCATATTTTACTTTTAAAATATTTAAAATAGAAAACGAACATGCAGTCCACTTGATGGAAAGTGGTCATTGGCATTTACAGATGTGTTATCAAAGTAAGCAGTATAATAGTGAGCAGTGATAGCAGAATGGTTAAAACTCGGCCTCTCAATCGAGGGTCCGAGGTTCGAATCCCTGGCCACCACTGATTTTTCTAAAATTATGTGCGTATTAGATTATATATATTAATTATCACTGCTTTACGGTGAAGGAAAATATCGTAAGAAAACCTGCACACTTGAGAGTTCTCAAAAAAAGAGTTCTCAAAGGCGTGTCTACCAATTCGCATTTGGTCAGCGCGGTGGTCTATGGTCTAAACCCCTCATCTTGAGAGGAGACCAGTGCCCAACAATGGGACAATAATGGGTTGACGATGAATCAAAGTAAAACAAAGGCCATTCAATCAAAGTAAAACTTGAAGCTGATCACAGATGCGTTGCCATTTATATAAGTCTGACTTCCATCGAAACGCAATAACTGCTTGCTATTAAAATAGGCATGTCTTCGACTGAACCTATGACCTTTATAACCCATATATGTCGTATTTAGCGACACAATGTCCACAATATAGATTTACCGCCGAAAGTTCATTTCCTTGCCTGTTTAGAAACTTGGCCTGAATCTAGTTGTTTCTCTTCTTGAAATTGTACAAATATACCTCATATACTGAAGTGGTATCCGTGATATAAGATGTGCGCATACCAATGCGAAGTGTTTGGACAACGATTAGCAGACAATGTATTGACTATTCTAGTATTGTTTCGGCACGATAAATTTTAAAATACCAATATTATGTTCGATATCAATGGCGGGTCCAAGGGGGGGGGACTGAGGGACGCAAACCCGTTAGATTTTGATTAGGGGGGGAACAACAGATTCGATTTTTTCCTCAACAGTGGCAGTTGGCAAAAAAACCAAAGCCGAACTGAAATTTTGTCTAACTCTATGCTAACCTCTCCCCTTCGGGGTCCGGACTTCGAAATTTGTCACCAAAAAAATTAACGTCCTGTTTAAAGATTTTTCTTGACTAAGGAGGGGGGGTTCGAACTTCTCCTCTCCCTTATATACGCATAATAGGTATAATGCGTAACTAACGTAACGACTCCTCTTTTCAGGGCGGGCCGGAGTGTCCCCAAACAATAGATGACAAAGTGTACATCCATACCCTGGTGGTAGCTTTGAGCTGCGTGCCCACCGCGCTGTGGGTCGGGCTCACGATCAACATGGTTGGCAAGAAGTTGATGTTAGGTAAGATATTTTTACCTCTACTTTGGAGGCCAGTTAACGCTACCTCTATAGTTAAAGACATTGAACGTGATAGACAAAACATTATTTTTCTATACAATATGCACTGATGTATTTATATCTACCGTAACACTACTGCACAGAGCCAGTTATTATTATATTTTATAGGAAAATATGGCTGTGGCACAACACGTTCGAGGTGTGTAAATGTAAATTTTCCTCCTTACTAATAAAGACCAAAGCTTGTGTGGATGTATGTATGTTTCTTGCTCTTTCACGCAAAAACTACTGGTTGGATTTCGCTAGAATTTGGCACACAGATAATTCATTAACACTAGGGGTACTCGTTACCATGATAAACGTGACCGAAGCTGTTGGAGCCACTGGATAAGCTGATAACGCTAATGACATTGTTCCCGCTTGTTGTCATTATATAAAAGTCGTTGAACTTTATTGAGTTGTAGCCAAGATTTTTTATTAAGCCTAAAAATATCCTGTTGTTAGTAATAAATAAATACTCACCTATCGGCCATGTAAATATTTATAAACGTCAAACATCAAAATGCAAATATCTCACACATCATCTAGGGTTCGTGTATGTTCGTAAACTATTCACGGCAATGAAAATCTGCCCGATATAAAGTGGGCTTACCCGAATACCTTTTAAAAGGACCGAAGTAGAAAGCAGTCCTGGATTTTTTGACCTGGTGACCTACGTCACCTTTTCTTAACCACACCACTCGCTGAAGGATAAAGTTCTAACCGCATCAACTGGGTTCGTGGCGATCCTCCACGATCCGGTTTGCAGTTTTGTATTTGCCATATGCAAGATGAGGAATAAACTTCCCCTTAACGTATTGCCGGAGCACTATGACATGGAACTCTTCAAAAAAAAGGTGGGAAAAAAGCACTCCTTCAATGCCGGCGATGCATTGGCGAATCCCTTGGTGTTGCAAACATCCATAGGTGACAGTGACTATTTTCCATCAGGTAGTCCGTCTCCCGTATCGTAAGTAAAAAAAAAGGCCAGTACGTCACTAAGCACGTGACGTCAGTACGTCAGCTAATGTGGAGCTTTGAGTATACACTGTGAAAGTAAATTCATTATTGTTAATATTATTTCCAGTAATAATGCTGATCAGTTCCGGGCTGGCGGCGCTGGGGCTGAACCTGGTGCGCTCGTCGCTCGAGAACCTGCTGCTGTCGTGTGTGTTCGAGGCTATCGTGAGCTGCACCGAGGCGGTGCTCTTCTGCGTCATCTGCGAGATATTCCCCACTAAGGTCGCGTGAGTATCGATCGACGATTTTACCTATTTTTTCGGAATCCTTTACAGTAGTAACGTCGATGTTCAGTTTTTTTGCAAGGACGTTCATTGAAAAGAAGCGTAGACATGAAGCAATGATAATATTTTTTTATTGTACATCAAACAATAATAAAGAAAGAATAATAAAGTTAAGGTGCACTTAATGTAAAATACCTAATTAATTATATAAATTCTAACTACCGAAATTAAGGCTTTGGACCTACAGTGCAGTTTTCACTTATTAATTCTTATATATAATATCATAATTAATAAATTCAATAATTTGCCTCAACGTCGATATATTAAGTGAATCTTTTTTTTTCACATTCCACCCTTTAGGGCTAAAGCGCCAAAAAAATTATATTACAATATGTATGTAATATTTATATTTATAACGCATTCTATATTAACAGCCCCATACTTGGATTTTTCTCCTGTGACGTGGGTGCTATTTTCACACAAAAAGACGAATACACAAACACTAAAGCCCAGAGCAGAAAACTAAATTTATCGTTTAAATTTCTGTTTGGCCGGCGATCGAACCCGGAAGCAACTACATGTCAGACAGGTATGGTGACTGCTCCGCCACGAGAGCCGTCGGTGTTCCTCTCATCTGCTTCTATAAACGATATACTGTTTGTTTCAGCGCAACGGCGATGGCAGTGACGGTGATGTGTGGTCGTGTGGGCGCCATCGTCGGCAACGTGGTGTTCGGGGCGTTGGTCGACCAACATTGCGTCGTGCCCATATACATGTTTGGTACTCTACTCATATGTAAGTTCTGCTTCCACTCAAAGCATAAATCTTAATAAGTAAGACAGGGACAGGACTGCAAATTTCGGAATATTGAGATAAATACTTAAAACAACTATAAATAATTTGAAGGTGGTAGAACAAGTATCGTTCGACCGGTATTTCTTCCAAAACATTGCAACGATATTGTATTTTAGGAAAAAAATATCATTCATATTAATATTAGGAAATCACTTATATACACTAAGATTACATACATAATTTTATGACAGCCATTTTTTGCTGGTTAGATACAGTATATTGTACTGATCACCTCTTTTTCAAGAAACCACTTGCCATGAAGCGAATATCAGAGTAAGAATGTAGTAACATATTTACTACAATATAATATATGCACAGTTATGCGTCTGAAGTATGTAGTACGGATGGAGATCCTAGATGCATGGTACTATACAAGGAGGGGTTGTAGGAATCCACTCACTTTAGTTAAGACGAAAAAACCGCTTTAGTCAAAAAAGAAACTTTAAACAGACGGCCCCTTCTTATTTTTCATCGATATATTTGGGAATCTATGCCCTCCTCTCTTGGAATAGGATGGAAATAAATTAGTTTTTTTTCTCTTTCGCTTCCTTTTAACCAAGCTTTAGCTCATGCATGTATACAATGTGTCTGTAATTTCAACCTGCACACACCTCTTGCACCTGCAAGAGGTGTGTGCAGGTACCACCTGGTAGAACCAGTGTAGTTCGACCGGAGAAGTATCACCGCCACACCTATTTCTACCGTGAAGCAGTTCTTGTGTTTCGGTGGAAGTGTGTGGTTGCCGGCTCACTTATATATGAGGCGAACGTCTTAGTCCTCAGGAGTAGCAACCCATCTGTGATCGACTTCAGATAGATACCCTGTTACAGATGTCCATGGGCGGTAGTAACCACTTATCATCTGGCGGACTGCATGCTCGTTTGCTACTTCAATCTGATAGAAAAACCTATTTCTACCTTATAACAGCAGTGTTACGTATTTCTGTGTTCTGATCTGAAGGGAAGTTAACGTTCCTTGTGTTAAGGGAGATATACTTATCAGCGGCGTTCCAACCTAGTCCTCAGGGGTAGCAACGCATATGTGGCTAACCTCAGGTAAGAATGCACGTATCTGGGGTCGATTTCAGATGTTCATGGGCTGCAGTGACCACTTACCATGAGGTGGACTGGCCTTACTGATGTGAAACATCTATAGGCGCACGTAAACCTGATGGTCCGCGTGGCAATCGCCAAACCGTATTTATTTTAGCGCCATCTGTTATACATTTTTGGAACTATTAAGTATCAAAAAAAATTGCGGGCGAACGGCGAAAGTTCGACTTAATGCGTAGTTTCGTAGTTAGCGATATTTTTACTATGCTATATATTTATTTCCTGTCACAATCTTGTCTTTTATTCATAATACTCGGACGAACACGACGTCTCACATCTCCAGGGGTCTCGTAACGGCTACTTTATTCTTAAGTCTCTTAACTTTGTATTTTTTGTATTCCAGCGAGCGGTCTTCTGTGCATAATACTCCCGAAGAGCACGCGGCCGGCGCGGCCCGAGCTGTGATCTTCTATTTTTATATCTATATATTAATATTAATATAAGTAATAAACTAGCTGTGTAAGCACTGTTCACTTTGTTTTATTTATTACTTTAAAACTTCCACTATCCTTACGATAATAAAAAGACTAATCTTACTTTGCTTACTAGTCATATATTATTTTCTGATGTGTGCTGTTTCTAAAGCTTTTATTTTTATGTTTAGGTCATATCTTGCAAGCTAAATTTAACCCACTCAGTGTCTGATTAAGCTGAAATTAGATTCAGAATAAATCTGGAATCTTAATCAATCTAATCTGGAAAACCTCGCGACGAGCTTTAATGGGTTGTACTTCACATAGTTTCTTTTTTCTTACCAGTGCATTGAAATAAAAGCTGGTTTTATATATACATACATGTATATATAAAACCAGCAAAGTTAGTAACCATTATTGCAAACTTATTTTGTAAAAAAAAATTACTAGATACATATTACTTTAAATTAAAAAAATTGTGAAGTGTGTATTAAGATACGTAATGAAACTCCGGAAGCTGTTCTAATACTGCCTGTTTATTAGGATTCAGACACATTATATACCTTACATTACATAACAAAATAATACCTTAAATTCAATTTCATTCAATTATATTCCGTCCTTCTAGTATGCATACATCTATATGTACTTCGGTTACTACATGGGTGCCTTAATGTATTGTGAACAATGGAATTGCAAAACATCTATGTCAATATGAACGTTATGACATTGCTATATCAATGAAACCATCTGCTGTTTAAAGTATACACAATATACACATTTGTACGCACACACACATACTAAAATTAATAAAATGGTAAGTACAAGAAAACACTAAAATGTATATTGTCGATTTTACATGTCATTATCATATCTTAATTCATATTTTCATGTATGTGTAAGCATTCATGTATGTACATAAATATGTATTACATATTTTTTTCATATATGAGTACATATGAAACTTATTACTTACTTAATTTAGTAGGTTTTCATTAATTACGCTCCTCTTTTAATATTCTCCCCATATTCTCCCTTGTAACAAAGATAAAAGCTGGGGGTTATAACGTAATTGCATGTAATTATGCAGTGTTTATCTATAATATATTTTAGAAGCAAACAAGCATGTAGCCCACTACAGGGGAAGTGGTCATTGCTGTCCATAAATATCTGTAACCATGTAAGATGGGGGCCTCATATGAAAGTAAACCTGCAATTACACCCTTCCACCAAAATTTTGAAGGGGGTAGAACTCTTTGTGGAT
>DWTU01001983.1:0-12194 GCA_018251515.1 Cecropterus confusis | reverse complement strand
GTTTATATATATATGAATTACGTGCCACGTTGTTTGTTCGCTATGGACTCCTAAACTACTACGTTTATATGTAGGTATATAGTATAAGCATGTAATCGCGACCATGTCGTAATCTGTTAGATGGTATTTCTGTTAGATATTTTTAGGGTTCCGTACCCGAAGGGTAAAGACGGGACCCTATTACTAAGACTCCGTTGTCCGTCTGTTCGTCTGTCTGTCACCAAGCTGTATCTCATGGCCCGTGATAGGAAGACAGTTGAATTTTTTTACAGATGATGTATTTCAGTTAGCGCTATAACAGCATATACTGAATGTAGTATAAAATAAAGATTTAAGGGGCGCTCCTTAACAACAAACGTGATTTATTTTGTCGTTTTATTATAGATTTACAAGAGGAGTACGGAACAAGAGGAGGCATTGATTTAAAAAAGTGTCTTTCCTATAGTGTGTGTGTATATATAAATATGCATAAATACATAATATATATAATATATATTGTATCATCAATACAGTTAGTTATTATTAAGTATTTAAATACCTACCACAAATTGTCGCCATCACCCAGGATTGTGGGAGGTGTTTCAAAAGTATAAATGAATAAATAAATGTATATACCACAGGAATCTTCGTAGGAACATGCTGTCTTACCCTGACTCTGGATTTACTGTTTCATTTTAAAACTACGCAAATAAACTTGTTATTATTATATGTAGATGACATATACAGGAATACAGAGAGTAGTGACTTTGATCTACACCACACTACCTCTACTATCCGGTGAATTTTTATATCTGTTTATTTTTGTTACAGAAAATGAGTCAGACATTACTTTTATGGAGCCTGCTGAGTTTAATCTCAAGTGGACATATGAGCCAAGCCTACAGGATACTTGTGGTATCCCCAGTCCCCAGTAATAGCCATGCAATACTCGGTGATGCCACAGTTCATTCTCTACTGGACGCTGGACATGAGGTTGGCGGTTCATATACTTTTTTTAAGTGGCCTAATGTCCATCTATTTATCAGATCATATGTGATTTTCAAAGACTACAGTTTCAAAATAGCTTTCTGACGCAAAAACATTATTGTTATAATGTACTTAAAAGTAACAAACTAATTTGCAGTCTTTTTGAAGGTTTGTGGCCAATGCCTGGCCTGTGCTGGTAAGATTCATGGAATACTTGTGATTGTCCACAGATGCGTTGAAACCCTGAGGACTAAGTTGGAATGCTTCGTGCAAATGTCTATCTCTTACCATACCCTTTAACTAGAACACAGCAGTGCTAACACTGCTCGTCTAAGGCTATTTAAATATTTATTTACTTTATTAAATTTATTATTTAAAGTTTTAATCTATGTGAATTTATTGTTTCAGGTCGTGTACGTAACTGCGTTCCCAAGAAACTTCACAAATCCAAATGTTCTCCAAGTGAATGTTAGCGCCCATCACGATCAATTTCCAAGTGAGCATGTCTATTTTGGATTCATTGATTTTCTAAAGTAAATGATTTTCAATTTGTTTCGACTAGGTTACGATAACTGAACGTACAATTCTTCATTATTTTGACTGCAATCGCAATGCTAATTTGCTTTTATTTTAGTTCAATAGCTACTGATAATAATAAATAACTAGCTATTTTCCGCGGCTCCTTACATTTCAGTAAACTTTTCGTTATGATGAATATCATATGAGTAAATCTCGATCATAAACTAGATGTGTATTTCGTACAAATCCGATCAGATTTTTCTTTTGAAAGGATATCATACGTTCATTCATCCTCAAAACCTTTCACCTTTATTATTTTAGTAAGATGGATGACCTTTGCAATGTCCCTTGAAATGTTTGAAGCACTTCAAGGAACATCTCGGAAGTATCAATTAATTCGACATGTAGGCAATGGATTTCTGCGTTATGCCAATGACTTCTTAAAGCAGATAAATTAATGTTCACTTGCAGCAGAGCATAACAATCAAACACTACACTACCCTACTAAGTGACATTTGTGGCTAATTAAAATTTGTGGCAATTGCCTTAGACCTCAGAAGCGACGTCAACACGACGTCAACACGTCTATAGTTGACTTCAGCCTGTATTCTATTTGGAGTTGGTTACAGATGTCCATCGATGACAGTGATACATACTGCCAGGTGGAGTGCTGTTCAATCGCTAATTCATCTCAGTTACGGAACTATAACTTCTTTACAGTGCATTATATAAATATAGAAAAGATTATGAAGAAAGAAATAGATATAACGAATATCTGGGAACTTTTGTCAAAACTTAGTTTTTTTTGTGACAAAATACTCGAAGATGAGGGTTTACAGAAAGTAGTGATAACGGACGGACGAAAATTCGACTTAGTTATAGCTGAATGGATGTTTAGTGAAATGTATGCTGGGTGAGTAAACTAAAACTTTTTATAGGATTGAATAGATTTTTGAAAGTGGTAGAACTCTTTGTGGTTCGACTTTCCGAGGCATTACATCTTCGTCCTGCGTTGAGAGTTTTGTGTTTCTACTCTTAAATTATTTGATTCGTGTGCAAAAATGCAACTTATTAGCATTTTAATTTGCCCCCGAGTTTTTTTATCGACTAAATTATTTTTGACAAAAGCACTCCTTTAATCACCTAATCTCTGTTTTGATGTATTAAATTGAGGATATTTTTGGAGAATTCATAGCGTAACTTATCTAAGTAATGACGGGTATCTGTTTCCATGTTTGTTGAAATTAAATAAGTGCGCCAAACGAAACTGTTCCTTTCTGGGTTCCATTCTTTTCGCGCACGACACGTATCAGTATTGGGCTCAGGACTTACGGCTTTCGCCTCCTGTGCGACATCTACCGATGGAGACGAAGAGGATGATGATGAGATAGTGTTAACTCATTCAAATGAATGAGGTGATGAATTAGGTGTCTGAAAATGACTAAATGATACCGAAGAAAAGGATCTTTATTAATATGTTCTTCAGTATCGTGGCCTGGAAGATTTTGACATCCAACGTTTATTTTGGATGTCTTTTGGCTAGCATTTGGACGCGGCCGTAAATTATACTTACATACATTTGTACTATATTTTCCTAATGTATTTTTTTGTCATAATAATGTGTACAAAAGCATGTAAATAAAATTAAATAAAATACATTATTCGTGTTATTATTTTGTTTCTTCATTTTCATATTCGGCCCCATAAGGGAGCCAGGAGTACAGCAAGGGAACTAATACGTCCACCCCGGCAGAGTCCCGCTTGCCGGGGTAAGGCTTATTACTCTCTGAGATCGCCTGGTATCGGAGAGGGACCGTTTGGAGCTGAGCACCCCCTCAGCTATGCATCCTTCGGCACGGTTCCTGCACACGTGGGATTGGGTGTCGGGCCATTAGCCGGCTGCCAGCAAGTATATGCTCCTGCCAGCACCGGCCAGGGTACACAGGGTCCATTTACATGGACACACGTGGAGGTTGCCCGACATTCACCCCTTATTATTATTATTATTTTTATTATTTGTTTTCATTTTACTAAAACAACGAGAACTCATAGTATAATTTGCTAAACATTTTTAGTTTGGCAACTTTACTGGATTGTCCCTTAATTTGGTTTTCATCGATGGAACCCCATGACCTTATACTGAGCTTGGTGGATGAGGCCCGGAATCCAGCGTACTCCGCTCAGTTTGGAGCATCTCTGTCTACACCATTTACTTTTATGGAGCGTGCCACCCAGCTAATACTTAGCTGGATAATTTCTCTTACAAGGACTTAGTAAGTTATGTGTAGTATGTGTTCTTTATTACCATGTTATTATGTTCTTAACTTCAATCTATTAAAATGTACAAAAAGTAAAGTTATGAGTAAAAAAAGTGAATACTCATTTTATCTAAACTTCAAATTAATAGCTCGTAATTCACAAAGAAACTTAACATTTTTTTTTGTGAATAACTTGAATTGCATAACTATTTCTTAACACTCAGTTTCGTTATATCTGAAGAGGTAGCAAGATACGAACGCATATATGCCCCATTGATGGCTCAAGCAGGCAAGCGCTTGCCATCATACGACGAAGTGAGATTCAACGCTTCCTTGGTCCTGGGCAATTCCCATGCTTCATTGGGGGAACCAATACGCTTACCACAAAACTATATAGCGATAGGAGGTTTCCATATTAACTCCATAATCAAACCATTGACAGATGTAAGTTTTTTTCAAGCAATATTACGCTAGAAAGTTTAACTCTGTTCTCTGTAACATTTCAGTCATTTAATTTTATTTATCACAATGAAAATTATTTTTACAATATTATTTTACTTTTTTTATTTTTACGGCAGGATTTGCAAAAAATTATGGACAACGCTAAGAATGGAGTTATTTACTTCAGTATGGGTTCTATAGCAAAAAGTAAAGATTTTCCAGAGGAACTGAAGATCAATTTGCTAAAAATGTTTAGTGGACTGAAGGAAACTATTATATGGAAATTTGAAGAAAACTTCCCGAACCTGCCCGCAAACGTCCATATTATAAAATGGGCCAATCAACAAGCGATTCTTGGTAAGTGGAAGACTTCAAATTAGTAAAATATCAACTTCTAGCTAGTTATGAATTAAACAATCCCATTCATCGATTTTATAACGTTTCGCACGCATCCTATAAAGTTTTAGAAATTAACATATTCCCCTCTATTCTATATCGTAAAGTTATCTACTTTTCATTGAATATCTCGTCAACGAAGAACTCGCTGTTTCACTTATTTTTCAAGATAATGGACTGATGCATCTTTTATAATAATTATGAAAAGACATACATTGAAGTATTGTTAGAATGTGAATAACAGGTGGAAATAGAGTTCACGTAAGCCGAAATCTAATATTAACGAATTCTTTAACCTTAAAATAACCTTGCAATCCTTCGAATATTCTTTTTGCATTTACAGCGCACCCAAACTGCATTCTCTTCATATCTCATGGAGGCCAACTATCCCTTACTGAAAGCATCCAACACGGGAAACCAATTATCGGTATTCCAGTCTTTGCTGATCAATTTGTCAACGTCGCTAGAGGGGAAAGCATGGGATATGCGAAGAACGTTGAGTTGACGTACAATTTAGCGAATGACTTAAGGGCTGCTATTTATGAAGTACTTGGAAATCCTAGGTATGAAAGTTTTGATTTATATGTAGGCAATAAAAATTGTCAAGGTTGTAAAAAATTTGCATTCAGCATGGCTTGCCTTTGGATCTGCTTTTGCCTTATGGAAAATAAAAATACACAGTTTTTCAACTTAGCTCTTAAGAATCACAAGTTGTCCATGTTCAATCTCAGGTGGAATTTAAACCGATTTTGAATTGATTTCAAATCTCTATACTCAGACTTGAAAGCAATATAATACACAAGCAACGTTTTGTCTATAAAACATTTGTTGCTTTTAATATGTCTTTGCCTTTATCTAAAATATAGATATGTTTCAGATATGCGGAGAAGGCCAAGACGCTTTCATTAGTCTTCCATGACAGGCCAGTAAACCCCCGGAAGGAGTTAGTGCATTGGGCAGAACACGTTATAAAAACACATGGAGCTCCACATCTTCGCTCCCCGGCACTATTTGTACCATGGTACCAGAAGATCTACCTAGATTTAGCTTTATTAATTGTGACAGTGCTTCTAGTATTTCGATATGTCTTTAAAATTCTGGTCTCAAAATATTTAAAAAAACCAGAATCTAGACAGCAAATTCAGGATAAAAAGAGGTTGTAAATGAACATAGATAGATACATAATGTGAATCTTAACATGTACGCAATGAGTGATGTGATTTATCTTTATCGAATATGTGGACTGTTTGTTATGTAATGTAACTATTTCTCTTTAATATATGTAGCTGTTTGACTGATAGGAAGATGCACTAATAACGGCCGTACTGCACATCCAGAGAAAGGCGATAGCGATGTGATAAAAATTTTGTATGTATTTGCTTTCTTAGCTCTATGTATCTACCACTATTATCCATCGACGCTGTAACGTAATAGTGCATTGTTGTAAAGATCTTACAATAATGCAAAACTTTTATTTTATTTTGATTTAGAATTTTAGTAATTTAAACCCCACCCCTCCCATCTCAGGTTCTCCTACCCCCAAAGTTTTAAAAGTACAAAATGTAAATATAGTTGTACAAATAAATATTAATTTATTTATTTACTTATTTCACTAACGTAAGTTCCATTGAAACCCTTCAGTCGCAATGAAAAATATGTATTCACTTTCTTTACTCTTACTTAAAGATCTTTTCGCAGGAAATTACGTTTTATTTTTAAAATGCACCTGACTTTAACAAGGAGCAGATTGGTATATTTTATATTTTTACTATGCTACGCACCTTGAAAATATCATTAATAGTCTTCTCCAACTCATCAGCCATGGTGAGACATAAATCAACTCTCTTAACAAAGTCTCTCTTCACTGTTCCGTCCATATTGTTGAATGGGTCACCAAAGACTGGAATGCCGATGATAGGTTTTCCGAAGTGAATTGTCTCCATTGTTGACAAAAGACCTCCGTTAGTGATGAACAGGGTACAGTTTGGATGAGCTTGAGGAAAAAAATATCTCTTTATATATTTAAATACAGATAAATTTGAGGGATTCATTTGAGAGATTGTATTGAAATAAACTGTAGTTTATGCCGCTCTTTTTAATTAGACCCAAAACTTTAATGTGGATATAACCTTCAAAAATATATTTCAAACATCACGAAATGTTTCGATCATACGTAAAAATAATTCTAAAGTTATCAGGGACATTAAATAAGGCGATACTTCCGTTTTGCGCTTAATAAAAGATTCAACTTTGACTATAATATTTCCTCAACTGATTCAGGATACCAATCCTACATGAATATGCATTATATACAAACCAAGGATACATTGCTGAGGAATCCACTGCAATGTATGCACATTTTTTGGTCTGTTTGATAGATATTCTTCAAATGTCCATAGGACTATTTGCTTTAAGCTCCTTTAACTCCTTGCAGGGGTTAATTGGACTGTCATGTAGCCCGGAAATGTCCTAATAGCGCCCTAGTTTTCTCGGCATATCTAAAACACATTTAGAAAATTTTGAGATTAGATATATTAAAGACAAACAACATTTTTATAGACAACACGTGGCCATTGTGCCATCGTGTATTGCATTCTAACCCGCTTATAGTAATTATTTAACACTACATTGTGATACTTGTAGACTGTTGTCGAAATACTGTGTATATCTATGTTATCACACCTTTCTAACCAGAACACATCATCGATACAATGCATATAAGGCAGAAGTAGGTATATGTATTCCTTTGCAGGCGCAGCTGAATTTATTTTTTCTATCAATTCATTGTCAATGATTAGTAGGTTTATAGAAAGCAAAACCTTCAAACATAGTATTTCCAAGCACTTCATAAATTGCAGCCCTTAAGTCATTTGCTGAATTGTAGGTCAAGTCAAATTTCATCGCATATCCCTTGCATATCACATTGCAGATAGAGGGGGGAACCCTAACTGCTGCAAAGTCTGGGATGCCGATAGTTGACATCCCATAATGGATGCTTATAGTGAAGACCAGGTCACCACGATATAAAGAGAATACAGTTTTGGTGTGCTGGAAGTACAAAATTGGTTGGACGAAACGAAATGAAATGAATGGCTGTTCTGTACTCTAATTTTTTTCCCCTTAATGTTAATATTTTTACATCAATTATTATGATAGTTTTATCGATCCATCATCATTAAAAGTAACCGTAGAAAAAGTTGAGCCATTGACGACGACGACGATAGGAAATTTTATTAATTTCCGAAATATTGTAGGGTGTCTACGAATACTTAAAAGTCAATGATGGGATAGGGTGAAACCTTTTATCTAGTAATATTACATGAAGAATACTTATATCACTCAATGGTTTCGGTTCCCCATGAAAACACGGGAATTACTCAGGACCGAGGAAGCGTTGAATCGTTTCATCGTACAGTGGCAAACGCTTTCTTGCTCGAGCCTTTAATGCCAAAAATGATTTCGAATCTTCATACCTCCTTTAATATTATGGTACTGTAATGTTAAGAAATAATTATGCAATTAAGTTACAAAAAAAATAATCTTAAGTTTTTTTTTAGTTTCAAGCTATTTATTAAGCTATAAATAATAATTATAGCAATCACTGTTACCACACGCATATCAGGTAACTAGTGGCTTAAATGGGTTTTAGTCCCTCCTCTAAACGTGGCCCGTAAAAGCCAGATAGACGAAGAATACGCCTTCATATTTGTAATCATTTTGTAGTAAGGCAGTAATAAGCAACATTACTGCTTGACTAAAATGTTACTATAATTAAACCATGACAAGTTCCTCTTCAGGATTAGCAACGCATGTGTGCCGACATCAGGTCTGATCCTATCTGACATTGGTTAACTATATTCATAGGCTACAGTTGTCAGTAAGTATCAGGTACGCAATCTCGTTTGCTACTTCTACTTTGTAAAAATATAGTTCAGTTTAGTCACCCAACATACATTTAACTAAAGATCCATTCAGCTATAAGTTGGTCGAATATTTATCTGTCCGTTGTTACTACTTTCTGTAAACCCTCATTTTTCAGTATATTTAAGTTTTTGACAATATTTCCAAGACATTCGCTATGCCTTCTTCATTCTTCATCAGCATCTCTAAATTTACCCAATGAACTTTAAAAAAGTTAAAGTTCCATAATTTAGATAAATTAGTGTATGAACAGTAGTCCACCTGGCGGTAAGACGTTATTGTCAACCATGGACATATGTAATTAACTCCATATAGAACACAGAATCTACCTGAAGTCAATTACAGATACATTGCTGGTCCTGAGAACTAAAATGATTGCCTCATGTAATTTATCCGCGTATCTCGACTTTCTAGGGTTCGATGATGTGGACTTTACCACATTATATACGTAAACGTGGGTTTCAGTTTTTTACACATTACACATGTTTTATAGACTTGATTGAGGACATTCATCTAACAATATTATAAAGGTGAAAGTTTGTGAGGATGAATGGATGTTTGTTATTATATCGCGAAAAATACTGATCGGACACACATATTTACTAGCCAGTTATATATATCAGTAGCCATTAAATCACAACATAGGAAAAAAAGGTGGCAGTGCAGTGCAGTCAAAATAACGAAGAATTATACATTTCGTTATCTTCACCCAGTCGCTGCAGACTTCGTTTGTTAAAGCGTTAAACAATCGATGAATCCAAAATATGCTTACTAGGAAATTGATTTCTATGAGCGCTTGTGAAGTTTCTGCGAAACGAAGTTTCGTACACAATCTGAAATAAATAATGACATAAATCCGTTAATTAAATCATGCACATAATTAACAACATACATTAAAGATGATAAGACCCTTATTGTTTCTTCGAACGCACCAATTATCAACTAAATCTTGTCAGTAGACAGAAATAGGCTCGTATTAAAGCAATGTTATCTGCGTGATTGGAAGTATATGGCAAGAGAGAGGCTCTTGTATGAAGCATTCCAACTTAGTCCTCAAGGTTATCAACGCATCTTCATAACCTCAGACGGGTTTCCAAACTTATCAATCTTAAGAATAGTCGGTATCATAGCTTTAAGTGGACTGAAATCTTGTTTGTTACTTTTAAATAGATTGATTGTAAAATAAACGTTTTTCAGTCTGTTGAACAGATTGACAGTATTAAGTTAGTTAAAGAAATTACACGAATCACCAACCTCATGTCCAGCGTCCAGCAGAGAATGAATTTCTGTAAGTGGAGAATGGGGCAGCACAATCCTGCAAGCTTGGCTCATGGGTCCACATAGTATCAGAGTCAGCAGCTTTCATCAGTGTAATGATTGATTCATTTTCTGCAAAATAATAAACAGAATTTACAGAATAGTACAGACCACAGTAGTAGTAGTAGATTAAAATAATTACTCTCTCTATAACAAACTTGTATGGATTCATGGCTTGATGGAAAACTCCTTGAAGATCTGCTGCGGTATTACCGTGACACTTATCCCTGTGCCATACCAGAGGTGTAATTACTTCTAAAGGTCACCAGGTCAGCAGATCACCTGTGATATTATTACGTAGGATATCTGTCCTAATAATAGTTAGTCACTGATGCGGTGGGCACCTCCAAACATCAGATGGGTTGCATGCATTTATTACCACTTATTTTCTATTATTATTATTATTAACAGGTGATTTCGATGAACTGACGACTCAAGTTATAGTTGGCCGTTAGTTACTATGATATTAACTTATATGAGATATTGGATAATCCTGATGACTGATTTATTAATAATTGAAGATACGTACACTTCTTGACGATAGTTGAATTTCAAATAAAGATTGTTGAATTACAATACGATGATTTTGATGATTAATAAAGAATGTAACAATGGTAATTTTCAAAAGTCAAAAGTTTTAAAGCCAGCTCATTGTCAAATTGGTTTAGCATTACATTACACATCTATCTAGTTTATTTTTTTTAGATGGAAGTAGCAAACAAGTCCTTCTGGTGATAAGTGGCTACTGTCGCCCATGATATCAGTAAACAACTTCATATAGAAGGTTCAGGTTCCATCCGAAGTCAATTATAGATGCGTTGCAATTCCCAAGGACAAATATGGTGGCTTCAAATGGAAGTGAGCCGATTCCATATGTAGGAAATTAAGCAACTAAAAAGTTGCTCAACTTTAAGTTATAAATATGCGCTAGGCTCAACAGGTGCACCAAATTTATTATAAAAGTAATAGTAATTTCTACTCACTCCACATTTATTCACGGACGCGTATATGTTCCAAATGCGTGTTGTATAATCATATCAATTTTATAAAATAATATTAGATACGGATAAGTAGATAAGGTGCCAGATAGTCAGGGTTCCGGAAGTTTATCACAACGACTGACACAATTAAGAGTCTATCCTTAAACTGTAATAGATAAATGGATGAATTAGATAATATAATAACAAAAAAAAAACAAACGTAAAGTAAATAACATGTTACTAAGACGATTATTTAAACACGAATAAAAATAGTATACACATGGATGAATTGGATTAATACATAAATAAAGGCCTATGCTTTACCTCGGATGGGTCTTAAGATATTAATGAACGAGACGAAAATCATGTGTACCGTCCATGTACTCATAGTTTCAATCATAGTTCAGACTTGTACTCATAGTTGTTGATGGCACTCATTTCGAAGCTGTCGATGAGTAAATTTACCTGGGGCAATGAGTAAATTTACCTGGGATAATGATCCGGATGGGTTCAATTTTGAGAGGGATGTTACTTGAAGAATCCAACTCAGTTGGGTGCGTTCGGTAAATTACGTAGTGGGTATTTTCTCGTCCAAAATTCCTCAATGCCAGAAGTCCAAAGTATTCGAGCAATGTGTGTTGCCAGTGATGACCTATAGCGCCGAAACGTGGTCTTTCACTTTAGGCCTCATTCGAAAGTTAAGTCACACTTTAAGACAACGTTTTTTTAAGACAACGTTATAGATCATCACTGGCAACACACATTGCTCGAATATTTTGGATTTAGCGTGTTATGCAGTGAATTTAGTAATGATTGATAAATACTATAACAGACTATACTAGGAATTTCGCTACGAGACATGATTCCCAGTGATGATTCGTAGACAAGCTATGCTTATCGATACATTTCTCAAAATTAGCAAGCTGAAATGGCAATGGCTTGACCACTCGAGATAGTATTCAAATTCTGAGGTCGAATATAGATACGTCGGATTTTTTCACTATCATAACCATGTGAGTATTAAATCAAAGCTAGTAATTAGACCATTATAAAAATATATCCTAAAACACTTTTGTGTCACTATTGTGACGCAAAATTATAAGTCAGTACTATAAGTATAAATTATTAATTATTTATTGATATACTTCAGTACATAAATAAATAATTCATAATTGATATATTAGACCGGTCTGACACGCAGTGGGTTCCGGGTTCAATCCCTGGCCAGGCAGACATCTGAATAATGAATTTAGATTTCTGTTCTGGGCCTGGGTGTGTATTCGTCTTTATGTGTCCATGGCACCCACAACACAGGAGAAAATCCTATTGTGGGGCTATGAGTATAGAGAGTGTTTATAAGGTTCTGTAGGCGGAGACATAAACATTACATTATAAT
>DWTU01001982.1:0-12194 GCA_018251515.1 Cecropterus confusis | reverse complement strand
AACGCCAATGCGCGTTCAGGGCACATAGAGTTAGTGTAAAAAACGCACATACGCGTCAGGGGCAGTGAAGGCGTTAAGCACTCAATTTCTAGTTTTAAGTGCTAACTTCTCCATAAGCTGAGTAGGCTCGCAGCATAAAAAGGTTTTAATTACGCAGAAGACATTTCATTTCATTTCGTAAACGTCATTTACATTTGGCAGCATTTCAAAAGTCCCGCATTTTAAGTAAACAAAATTTTCAGTTTCAAAATTATAAATGAATTTGAGTGAACGACCGAACAAAATTAAAATTTTCGATAAACACAAATCCTGGTACAAAGTCGACATCGACGGAGACTTTATAACGAAGACTGAAAATCGTCCGAAAAAACTAAAAAAACGCATAAACATCAAGAAAACGGTTATCAAAAGAACGAAGATGCAACGAAGCGCTCCAATTTACCCAGAGAGTGTTTTAAAGACACACGAGATGGTTTTCAAAATGGCTGTGCACTCAACCTTAACATTTTTATTCTTGCTGATAGCGTATTACGGATTTGCATTTTTTACGCCTGGAAATTTAGACCACAGGCTCGGAGGCGCCGGCGTCGTAGACGGTCCTGTTCTTGAAATCATTTGGAGATGAATTTGATACGAAAGGATCGCAATAAAGACATCTATAAAACAGAAAAACAGCATACCTTCATTTTCATAAATTTTAGCAGTATCTCTAAAGCTTAGCGCAAAAATAAATGGTTAAATGGTTTAGTATTTTTATCATTTATTTCATACAAACAAATTTACAACTACTTAAATCATAAAGCTTTGCATAAACCGCATTGGTTTGTCCGCAATCTTGTTAGCATCTGATACAATAAATAATAATAATAATTCTATCTGAAGTCGATCCCAGATGCGTTGCTACTCCCGAGGACTGAGATGGTCACTTCAGATATAACAGCAGTGTTAATCGCTGGGCTGATCTGAAGGCGTAAGGGAGACGTACTTATCCGAGGCGTTCGAACTTAGTCCTCAGGGGTGGCAACGCATCTGTAGCCATCCTCAGATGAGACGCTGATTAGCACGGGCGGCAGCAGCCACTGACCATCCGGTGGATTGCGTGCTGTTTTGCTACTTTCATAGTAAAAGGTGCGTGCGTACAAAGCACATATGTCAAAAGTGAAATTTCTCTGGCAAAATTATTTTTAAGTCTTGTTTATGTTTATACTACTCTAAAGCTTTAGATTTCCGAGACTTAGAGGGACGGAAAAAGGAAGATATGTTAGGTATGAAATAATGAAAATAAAAATGTAGCGAATGAGATGCATGAAAGATCTGTTTGAAATATTGTTTTACCTCCTGTATAGTTATATTATCCTGGTACATTTGCGGTACATATTTTAAATTATATTTTTAAATGTATTCTACCGCCAAGCGTATTTAATAGAAAGAGACAAATGTATATTAATTTCGGTGAAAAGTAGGTAATCGTCAATATATTTGTCTCTCCTCCATTGCCCTTGTACATTTGCGATTTACATTTTGAATTCAATTTCATTTTTCACTCTACCGTCTAACGTGTGAAAGAGACAAATGTATTTCCATCGTTATGAAAAGAAACCGACAGTATATATCTCACTCGCACTTGTACCAACTCTATTTGCGTCCCGCTCACACCGCTGGGACGTTTAAAGAGAGACGCAAAATCTCAGAAAGAATCGTTCACCTCCTCATAGTTATAATGCCTAGTACATTTGTAATGGATATTTAGGATAATTTCAATGACTTTAACGTCGCATTTTAAGCTTCCCTTCAAAAAATTCGCGACATCCATATAATTAAAATAAAATTCGGCACTATTAATGTCGACTAAAGTGTTTGATCGCAATGAAATCGTAGAAGCATGCTATTTGGTTGAAATACCAAATGTATGCGATATCTAATTGTAGGTATATTCTCTATAATTTTGTACTAAAATGAATACGTTACCGTAGTACCCAAATGTAAGGAAAGTTAGCGACTATCACTCCAACTTTTATTTCCTATTTAAAAAAACCACAGTAAATGTACATTTGACCAATTTGATTATTTTCGTTCAATAAAGGTTTATCTGATACTATACTGTTTCATTTGTAGCAAGATACTGGAGCTAGCTATTATTGCCCATGTAATAAACAAGATGGATTAAAATATATATATAGATACAAAGTAATACAAGGACAAAATACAAACCCACTTGGTTACTTGCGGGATCTTCTCAGTCAAGGTCGTGTTCCGATCCGGTGGTAGTGTAAGAAAATATATTGTAATTGACAATTTGTAAGTACCACCGAAGCCAAAATAAAGATATTTCATTTCATTTCAGTATATACTTTTATAAGAATGAAGCTGTCCATAATAACACCCATGAATCTTTGGTCCACTGCTGGACTTAACTCTCCTCTAATAGGGCCTAAACCCTGAATGAAAGGTACACAAAAACCCCGGCCGCCAGTCCCGGCGGCCTCGCTATTCCGGGCTATGAACCGGTAGATTCAGAAGGCATAGGACCGGTTGGAGTGGTGCCGTTTAGGGGAGGCCTATGCTCTGCAGTAGACCACGAAAGGCTGATGGATGGCATGGAGCCTCGCCAATTGCCTGTCGTGTCGCTGTGTGCAGTGGGTGTGGATGTCTACAACAAGACGCTGCGGCCCATTTCCTGGGTGTTGTGGCTTAGTCGACTCCTACCACATCTACAGGGGTTGGAATGGTGCTCAAGATCATGGGGGTCAAGATCGAGTTCTCACTTTCACTCGATTCTTCATTCTCTTTTTGATGTGACACATCTAAACGTGCACGTAAACCTGATCATTCGCGTGGCGATCGCCACACCGTATGTATTATAGCGCCATGTGTTGTATATATTCGGAACTATTAAGTATCGAACAAAACTAAGCAGGCTGCGATGTTAGTTCCACTTAGTGCGGGGTACTGCTCGTAGATGGCGTTGTATCATTGCGCTATATATTTAGTTCCTGTCGCAATCTTGTCTTTTATGCATATTGCTTGTACGAACACGATGTTTCACATCTGCCAGGCGTCCCATGACAACTATCTTTTTACAAGTAAAAATTATGTATCAACACAACCATGCATTCAGTGGTGGTTTATGTAACGCAATTCATACTTTGTCGCATTCATGAGATTCATTTATGAGCTTTGCATACCATTATTATAATGAAGTGGTTTCCGCGTGTATCATTCAAGGCTAACAGTAATCTCCTTAATAAGCATTTTCATTTATGTCATTTTCGTTATAGGAAAGTCTCACACCGGTGTTCAGTAGATATCCCTCAATATTAATTAGTGTTACGAAATAATCGAGTATTTTAAAGCAAAGTAATTAGATCGTACCATATCACTGTTTACGTTTTACTTTTAACTTAAAAGTAAATGCAAGTAAAGTCGGGGTGAAGCTAGTTATGAAAAGTAATACCGTTAAAGACCCTTTCGGTGTCACTTGTGGAAAATTTGAAGTATTTTATTCCAGTGCCATTTGAAATAATATCTCATTGCGTCGGAGGGTGGAAAAATTTCTTATAAATCCTTTGAGAGAAAATAACGTATTAGGTTTGGAAATAGAGTTTTATGACAAAAATATCTCAAGGGAGGTATGTATTATGTAATCGGTATGCGAAATATGTTATAAATTGTCCTGTGATGTGTATTTGTGTTATCGATAAGTATGTCTTTATTTTATTAAATTGAAGCAAGAAAGAGCATGCAAGTCATGTATTGGTAAGTGAATACCGTCACCCAAACAGGACTTCTGTTCTGGAGGAGGTTGACTATAAATCCTAACCGCTCCTATCTACCTTCTACCATTCTACCTAGTTGTTAGTTGGAATGTCTCGTGTATCTAAGACAGTTATAGTTGTGGTAGTGGTGCCATCGTAGTATAACCTCAAAGGCTTCTACTATTTTTACCTGACTGCGTCAGAAGAAGGGTAATGGTTTTCGAGCGTATGTTTGTACCTAAGTATGTTTGTATTTATGTATGTCCATTTCTTTGGCAGGCGCAACAGCCCAAACGGCTTGACGGATTGTGACATAGTTTAATTTTTAAAATTGGGGCCCTTAAATGGGGAAATATGGAGAGCAAGGAGCGTCTTATTATTATCATGTCAATATGGGTATCAATTACAAAAATACAAACCCTACCGCGTATTTCAGTTTGAGCACTCGGATATTTTGTTTTCAGAATAATTTGTTGTTTTCAGAATAATTTAATGTGTCCTTCATAATTGAAGTAAAACGCAGGTTTACATATATATTCACTATGGATTTATATTCAAGGTAGCTATTATTAAAACTGGCACGGAATATCACATAATCAGCAGATCATGCCGTATACGCTTAACCATATATTACCATTTATAAACATTGCATAATCATAGTGTGTTTTACATGCAACGTCGAAGTAATAGGCTATAGTGTAGCCTATTACTATGTAGCTACAACATGATATATTATTATATATCGTACAGTTCGAATTAAAGGGACCGAACTCAAATTTAAGCAAATTGAGTTAAATACTTGAAACTAGTTCAAGCGAAGTCGTAGTAGTAAAAACCAGTGTCGGATCTAGGGGGGAGGGGGCCTGGGGCCTGTGCCTCGGGCGGCAAGCTCAGAGGGCGGCAAATTTATACAGTAAACTTTGCAAACGGTATGGTAAAAATAAATTTAATGGGGCGGGTGCGGCATTCTTCAGTTGTTGCCCTCCCCCTAAAAATTGAAGATAGGGCTGAGCGGCATTTTTTAGTTATTGCCTCCGTAAAAAAATGAAGATCCGGGGCTGTAGTTAACATGAAAATAAAGTACAATACAATAGGTACAGCGAAGGTAGCAACGGAAAAGCAATGTTTAAAAAAACCAAAGTTTTAGTATTAGTTTCATTTCTACATGTCGCTTGTCGTGGAGACGTGTCCTATTCGTGTTGCGGGGTGCGCTAACAAATAATAATAACTCGTAGCGATTACAACGAGTCATCGACCTTCGAAAAATCTGACCTGCGCCGCGCCGCAAGGTTGCGAGCACCGCACCGCGCTTCGAAATACGAGTATTTACCGATTTCATTCTTTTGTAAACGATTTAATTTGATCGATTATACAGTCTGCGTCTAATTTGACTCACAATAGTTAAATATTAGTTTCACATCTCTATTGCGTCACTTTCGTGGAAAATGTTTTGATAAGTTTCGATTCCGTCTTTTCCTTGGTAGCGTCGCGGATATAAATTTTGTAACATGGCATTTGAATACCTAATGCTGAGCCCTGGATAGTTTCCTGATGTAGGAAATAGGCATCACATATTTATAAGCTTACTATTAAGGTATGCCTAGTGTTTTTTTTTCTGTTACTACGAATCTTGTAGTGATCACCACACCATAAGGCTTAAAAGGCTGCATAGAATTAAAGATTATTAAGTTAAAAATTTAATCGCAGTTCGAATATGGCATATATTACGTACGTAGGACATCTATTATTTACGTAAGACGTTAAACCGTATAAAATTGCAAAAAATAATAGTTATAATTAATTAATTTGTTTCTCTCCTAATTTCACTACATCTCATCTCGTCAAGATCCCGTCTTGGCGAGTTCAGTCGAAAAATCGGCAAAATTACCTACGTCATGTAATTTATTTGATATGAAACTATATGCGATATTTCGTAATAAATACATTATACGGAAAATGTTTAAAAAATATCATATAGGCCAACGTTTTGTATGCGCCACCTAAAATTATATTCGATGCAATAAATGAGGCCGTTTAGAATTCTAGACGTAGGCGGCCAGTTATTAATTGTGAAAGCTACAACGTATTAATCATGACCCAAAAATTTATTTGATATCAAATTCTAAATGATAATTAATTTCAAACGCTTCATTTTCTTAACATCTTCTTATTTAGCTTTTGTTTAAAAGCAAATAATAAATCGGAAATAAATTTATATGAACAACAGTTTTCGTTTTTAATAACAAGCTTGTATAAACGTCATATTGTTTTTGGTGATAAAAAATAATTAGTCCACCATCTTGGGGCATTCACGCATTGCCACCTGTCATCCGACCCAACGTGTATGTAAAATTTCAGATCAGTCGGTTAGGATTAACGGGGTTAAAATTCAGTTGCAAGATTTATCTTGCACGTATTAAACTAAAAAGATAAATTTGAGATTACTGGACATCTTTCACTCGGAGTTCTTATACTACAAAGTAAAATCGTTACTGTGATACAATAATGAGATTACTTAGTTAATATATTTACCCGACTGCGTCAGAAGGAGGGTAATGTTTTTCAAGCGTATGTATGTATATATGTATGTATGTTTGTTTGTTTGTATGAATGTCCATTTCTTTGGCACGCGCTACAGCCCAAGCGGCTTGACGGATTGTGGCGATATATCATTAGAATCGTCTCAGTTTGGAAAGTGACATGGGCTATATAATGTCCAAAGATGGCGCCTGCAAATAGGGGAAAAAAGGGGGGGGGGGAGGGACGATTTCTTTTATTATCACTACAATAAGGCTATGAAAATGATGATGAAATATATGAATATGAACAATATGAAAGCTAATAAATAGACCATTCTAAATATATATATTAGAATACTTTTACTTGCCTGTTTTGACAAATCCTATTTAGCGTTAAATGAAATGTATCATTATGAACAAAAACATTATTTTAAGCAGTCGGGATTTTTGTTTTAATATTTTTAACTATGTGACTAGTTCCGATCACAACCTTTTTATTTACGTGCAGGTATAACAAACCGAATTGCAGATCACTGCCTACCCTTATCGTACGTTCACCGCTGATAATTTTATCTGACGCCGATATCAATTTGTTATTATTAAATTCATAAGACTAGTTTTTACGACATTCAATAACCTTTGGCGTCGACTCCAAGGTGTTCAATGAATTTGCAAAACCCGTCCGTCTTGAAAAGACAAGTGGCGATAAGTTACGAAGGTCACTCGTATAGGAACTCGCGAGGTTACTGACGCGTGTGGGTAATAAATAAAATTGTATAAAAGACTTTTTCCGTTCACCTGCATACATTGTATAAAAGAACCTTTCAAATGAGGTTTTATCGCCTCATTTCTACAATTATTAATATGCAAATTACTGTTTTTTATACATGTCGATATTTGTTTTGTATTACCAAACTTCTCGTTTAAACATGACGAGGGAGCAGTCTAGCGAAGTTATTTGATAGCTACGAATGTATGAAATGTCACGTTTATTTAATCAAACTGAAATAATCACATTATTATGTTTAGATATTTGCAACCTATCACTATAATACAAAAGTGTCAAAACGCGAGATATGTTAGTGGTCCTTGCTATCGGTCAATAGCATAAGAAATAGATTAATACGAGTAGGTATTGGAAATTGGATAGTACAGTATTGACACTGTGGTAGCGATTATACAACAATTTCCTTAGGTCAAAATAGCCTCTTATAGAATAATATTGAATAAGCTAAAATCAAGATTCATTAGGATTAGTATTATTAATCTTTAATATTTTAATCTACTTTAATGCTTTGCAAGCTCTACGCTTATGAAGATGTAGAGTTTTCATTTCAAACATTGAAATGAAAACTCTACATCTCCATAACGATAAAACACCAAAGAAGTAAGCACGCGATTGCAATAAGGCAATTTTCTACTAAAACAGACATATCACACTTAGCTATTAAATCAACTAATTCACGTGTCGCTCATCAGTTGCAAGAACTAAGTCCGAGGGCCACCGACCGCGTGCCGTGACGAACGAAACAATTTTGCCGAGCAAACACATGAACGAGAGGTCTCACACGTGCTCACTGCATGGAACAGTTGGGTCTGCTAATAACATATTATTATCTTCTCACTGTAATTCGTTTTGTCAACTTACATGTTGCAATAACTTTCGAAACATTACGTGAAATTGATTCGTAGTTTTTCATCGTCGTGTGAAGTTGAAAATATCTTCATCATTATCATCAACCCTTTGTTTTATTATTATCGTATTGCTGAAAACGAGTTGATCTTATTGTTAAAAGGGATACGTTTCATAGCTTGCGTGGTGGGCAGGCTAACTGCGTATTGGTAAGAAACACCTTTGAAATATTTTTGCTGAACTCTCAAGCCTGTAGGCTTCCTAAGGTTTTCCGTAATAAATTACTATTATATAACTCTTTTTATTATAATAATCGATAAGATAATAATATCCGAACTCGGCCTACATTCTATGAGCAGGAATAGTCGTGCCAATTCCTGTAAGATTGTGATTATACAAATTATTATAGATAGGTGGTACAGGTGAAGTAGTGATAGATTTCTGAGTCACAACCTAAATCGATCGATATTATGCCGTCTGTTTGTGAATTCTCCAAGTGCATAGCTATAAATAAATGATGAGCGATACTGCCAAACGGTTACTAAATTATTTACCCCACATTATCCGACTGACCCGTCCTAAATACAAGTGACCAAATTATAGCAGCTTATAGCCCGTTCTACATAATAAGAAGTATAACTGTAGTTACGGATTAGCCATATAATAAAATTACAGTACTGCGTGTGTATACATCGCACATATTTGCAAAAACGACTGGAGGACTAAGAGTAAAGCCATTTAATAGCCATTTTTAATAGCCATTTCTATAAAATAAAAAAAAAATGTTTGTTTGCGTGTTTAAGATCGCTTTAAACCAAAAGTTTAATTTAGTGGATTGAATACTTATTCATAGTCAAAATGTTTAGGTAACATTATCTATATTTTACTAAGATCCATGGACTCTTTCAAAAGCAATTACAATTTCAATGTTTTACAATTTCATAAACGCCGCTGAAAAAGCGGAGCGCGGCCAGTTTTAAATCTATTAAACATTGTATTGAAGTATGTATGATAACTTCAGAATTTTCTGTCTGTCAAGCCTTAAAGTCTTCTTCTTGTAAAACCGTATTGATTTATTTCCTGAAAATTTAAGTGATGTAAGCGAAAAGCAAAGGGAAATTTTTCACCACGACATAAAAGAGATGGATAAGCTTGTAATATTTATAATTTTTTCTTGTTTTCTTCAAATATTTCATTGATCGTGAGAAAATTGTGGGTGATAGAGAAAACTAATATTAAATACAGCTTAAGCACTTAATAATACATAAGATTCAGGTAAATTTGTTTAAAAAGTTTGTGTTATTACTTATTACCAGTCCACTACACTATTTATTCACAAATATATGTGATGAACAGACACGCAGAAGTTGTCTATATTATTATATCGTATTTAAATTAGCGTGTTTTTGTGCGCTATAAATAAACTAACGAGTTCAATTAATTATCTTGACGTAAGAGTTTAACTGCTTTAATTTATAATAATGTATTATACTACACAATAAAACCACTACTAGTACCTTGAAGGTATTTAAGGGCAAGCGTACAATGGTTCATATGAATGCCATTAACCGACTTAGCGATCTATTGGGGCGGTATGCGTGAGGTTTTATTTTCGTATGGTCGTGTCGTATGAGGTCGATCGAGGTGAACACCCCTCCAAGGAGAACCGTTGACCCCCGATCACATCCGCGTGAGGCCCCTATTTACTTACTCGTAGGTATATTATATCAACTATCGACAACTTAACGTAACAACAAGCAAGTCGCTTTGTCTTTTGTCACTACGTTGTATTGAAGTGTGTATGATATATAGAATGAAAGTATGATTGTATGATACAGTTCTTTGACTTACAATGCGTGTAGTGTTTTTAAAAACGAGTTGGAAGAAAGGTAGACTTTTAACGAAAATGGGGTCGTCTTATTACACTAAAAGCTCTCTTGGAGCTTTATAAAATCGTACCACTGTTTGGCACGGGTCTCTGCTTAAATTTGTATGATACATAGGTATAGGTGGTTGTTCATACGAGAGAGGGTCTATTTAAATTGTAAATGATGTATTTATTCTCGTAATCTTTACTTACTCGCTGTGGATAGGTTAGATGGGTCACAAAGGAGTCAGCACATAAATTGTAATTAAAACAGGTTAGATTACACATATACGTGGATTGAGTTTTGGCTGACTAAAGCTTTTTTGATCGTAAGCCCCAGACACAAAACTTTTAGTAATTTCCCAAGCCCAGAACACTTTTAATCGACCGGCTTAAATGTCATGGCCAGGCCAGTCTACAATCAGTCGGCCCGACAGTCTACAGGGAAGATAAGTGTGTCGAGATGCATATTGATACATATTTGAATAACGCTGTTCCAATAGAACTACCCTATAAAATTGTTATATTCGTTACCACCTGCAGTTGATCCCCGGTAATCCAAACCCAGTCTAATCCGCACCCCCTGTAAAACCGGCACCCTATAAACCCGACACGCAAAAATTTCGGCAAATCTTCACTACATACACTTGTTTGACCATACATGATAATTTTCTAACGTCATTTGTAAGTTCTGTCGGATTTTATGGTACTCTTATTAATAAAGTCCGGGCTATGGTGAGTCTCCGGCTCTCTGTACTCCGACAAATTTGATATTCCAACATCGGCCAGCAAAATATTTGTCGGATTTCCGCGGGTCCTCTATACTTTTATTGGCCATATCGCCAAACTCTTCAAGTACCGTCAACCCATTATTGTCCCTCTGCTGGGCACGGGTCTTCTCTCAAATTGAGAGAGCTTCAGGCCATAGTCCACCGCGCTGGCCAAGTGCGAATTGGTAGACTTCACACACCTTTGAGAACTTTTTAAAGAACTCTCAGGTGTGTAGGTTTCCTCACGATGTTTTCCTTCACCGTAAAGCAGTGATAATTAACTTATAATACGCACATAATTTTAGAAAAATCAGTGGTGCGTGCCTGGGATTCGAACGTCGATATCCTCGACTGAGAGGACGAGTTTCAACCATTCGGCTATCACTGCTATACCTCTTCAAGTGGCAAACGCAAATATATAACTCTTCAAGTGGCAAACGCAAAACCCCCACACTGTCAGCATATGATTAGCAGACGCAGCGATTGGAAATACACAGGATACCGTTGTCGATTCCCGCTCCGTTCGCCGTATAAACAACAAGCTTTTCCTTCCGGGTTCGTTGTACAAACGCCCGCTGAACACAACTTGCAAGCGGTTCGGTGGTCGTAAGATAATTATAAATTCACCCTTGTCTTTTTTTAACTTAATTGACGGCAACTTATTAACGGGCAGCAAATCAAAAAACGTTGCCTACCTCAGCTTAATCTAATGTCCATTCGATTTACACGTCGTTCTGACAAATTCTCTACATTTTTCATTGCATTGAATTTTCGAAGTTTTGTACAATCAATGTCAATCAGAACATAATTATAACTTGCTGTAACCGTTAAGGAATTGAGAGGGAACTGAGTAGACTGTAAGCCTGAGAGTTTTATTAAGGAACATTTCAAAGGTGTGAAAATTCTACAAATTCCTACTTAACCAGCACGGTGTAGTTAACCAATATTACTCACAGCGGAGATAAGTACCCAGAAATGGGACAGTGACTTATACTCGCATACATCCATACACTAAAGTTAGGCTACTATTTGCCGTGTGGTATCGGTCTTGAATGGCACCACTCTTTTCCCGTAGATGTCATAGGAGGTGAATAAGGGAAAACCAGAGCAAAGAGCAGGAGAAAAGGCAGCAGTGTCGTCGTACTACGGAAGGCTTATGTCCAGCAGTGGCCGTCCAAAGGGTGATGGATGGATAGACCTATATCTGACATATGTCAAAATCTATTCTGTAGTTTACGAGAACTGTAAATCCACTAGGCTGTACATAATTGCAGACGGTGCTTCGTAAATTGAATTCCAGTTGATACAATCAGTGAGTAGCCTGACTGACAGCATGTTATTAGCAGCGGCTGGGCGGGTCGCCGAATCCCGCTTTGTTGAATAACGAGCTTTACTTTCCGGGTTCGTTAAATTGTGAATACTAAGTATTTGATCGTATGATCTTTAAAAGTTAATAAGGTAATTATATCTTGATTTTTATAAGGAAGCCAAAACTTTATTAATGTATTACTGCTGAGTATAGACTTCCCTTCTTAACCTGCCAGTGGTTACTGCCGCCCATGGACACCTGTAAACAACTTTCTACAGAACAGTGGTTCTGCCTGAAGTCGATCACAGATGCGTTGCCATTTTCGAGAACTACGATGGTCG
>DWTU01001981.1:0-12200 GCA_018251515.1 Cecropterus confusis | reverse complement strand
ATAAACTCGCAACACATTTTGTTTAGTCTACTAGTTTTAAAGGTGGTAGAACTCTTTGTGGTTCGACTCCGGAAGCACCACCGCCACACCTATTTCTGCCTGATAACCGCAGTGTAATGCGATGCTTTGTTCTGGTGTGAAGGGTGTGATAAAGGAGAAATACTTTTCCGAGAAATTTCATCTTAGTCCTCAGGGATAGCAAAGCATCTGTGGCTAACCTTAGGTGATACTTTGATCTTACTTAGGGTTGATTACAGATGCCCATATGCGGCAGTAGCCACTTACCATCATCTGCATGCCCGTTTGCTACTTCCAAACTATAAAAAAAAGTTTTCTTTCTAAGATATATCAGTATTCAAATTAGTAGTCATGATTCATTTTATATTATAAAATGTTCAAATGATGTACACAATATTACCGGGATATTGTTAAAATTTAAAAAAGTAAAAGTTTGAACTTCACATAGGATGCTGACTTCAATACGGCGATAATCTTAATCCTCTCGACTGCCAATGGAAATGTCTTCGGCTTCTGGTAACCCCCTTACGCTATAGTATTGGTTACGAGTCTACTTGCATGCTTGTTTGTTGCTTCAAAACTAGTTGACGTCTAATTAAGTGTTAATTAACTTTGCGCGGTTCGTGTAACTTATGCAAAAACTGTAAAAACTATCACGCTGCTCTCAACAGAAATAAATATTGCGATGAGACACCGCACAACCAAATAGAATGAACAGCTAATTGGATAATGAGGTTAAAAAGACTATCTTTGTTACATAATAGAAATTGCTTCAAGCAGTGAAGTTCTATGGGAAAAAAATATAACGCAGAGAAGGTCCCTGAAATAACATTGCTGATAACAATTGTACTGTAGGTATCTTTGTAAGGATGGATAAACAAGTTTTATATTTGGCATCGTATTTTAACTATAAGGCTTATTCGCTTGAAAACATTTATTTGCATTGCGACTCGCGTTGAAAAAAGTCTTTTTACCTGACTGCGTCATTTAAAGTAAAGTGGTTATTTATTTGGCTGATTTTATCTTTTACAAGTGTCCTCGGGATATATATTTTTTATCATTTGTTGTGGAGTTTAAGTGACAACGACGCTTGAAGATTGGAGATACTGTCAATATGACAACGGTTATGATTACCGTGTACATGCTGACGTAAGCAGATAAAATTCTAAGCTACAATACTAGTGTCATTGATGGAATAAACGTATTATTGTACTTAAGTGACGAGAAAGGATGACTCTAACGGGATGGAGACGTATTATGAACAAAGGTAAATGAGAATATTTTTTTTATAATTTCTTATAGTTCATATTGTTGTAATTATGCTTAATTATATTATAACGTAGTTTTGAAGCATAAGGCTGTTTCAGACCGAAAGTTTTTTACATACATATATTTAATAACGAGTTAAAATAAAATATTGCATATAAGACTTACATACATACTTATGTTGTATATTGTTAACAAAACTATTGCTAATTTGAAAGTTAATTTTATATTACTATCTATAGATTTTTTAAAAAGAATTTTTTTAGTAGTAGTTTCGAAGTATTTGTTGTAAATAAGAACATAGTATATTATAAATCAAGACCGAAGTATATATGAAATGGAAAAAAACTAGTAGGTCAAATGACTGAAATTCTATTTTTATAAGACGATTAAAAGTGTATCTCTCGTAGATTATATATAACTCTTATTGAATAATTATTTCCAGTAAATAGTTTAATTTCATTATATTATAAAAAATAAACTGTCAATAATCAATATGTACTATGAAGCATGAAACGAGCGTGCAATTAACCTATTTAAGTAGCTGCTGCTCTTAGGTATCTACAACCAACTTTATAGAACAGCTGTGTTGCTGGTCCTGAGGGCTTAGCAACCACATTCTTCTTTGCGAACGCCAGAATTACTTTACACTTAGAATAGATACAGCAGAGGAACCTCCCGAACCATATTCGTTCTACTGGTTCCTTGTAATCCTATGCTCGTGACAATTATAGTATATTAATTAATACAACTAATAGTTAATTTAATAAAAATGATTCAATTAAATTGGAAGTTTTTACTAGTATAAGTAATTTTATACGGGTTTTAGCGATCGAAGTGATCATCAAATGGGTTGCAAGGCTAGTTGCTGAAGTACCGTAAGTAATTGAAAGTTTGTAGGTAAGGATTAAAAAACCATTTACATCGTTTAATTAAGGAAAAAAACGTAATTGCCCGAAATAGTTTTCTTGTGATTAATCGTTTTTTATTAAAATGAACCATTATGTTCACAAATACATTACAATGTTCTATTTTTTCAAATTTCGTGGCCATCGTAGTTTAATTGAAGTTTTATTTTTAGCTTGTTTGATATTACAAACCAGTTAAGTGCGCGATATATCATTCGTCTTAGAGTTACTTTTTAATTTCCAAAAGTACAACTATATAGCAATATAATAATAACATAGAAGATGCAAAACGTCTCGCAGTCCATCTAATGGTGGCCACTGCTGCTGAATAGATAAGATTAAAATCATAGTTGATTGATCCGTGTGGATCAAGATGTAACGCCCCGAATAAATATGTCTTTTTACTACACCCTTAAAACAAGAACACAGCAGTGCTTTACATTGATATTATTAGGCAGAAATAGGTATGACACTGGTGCCCTAATATCTCGAACCACAAAACGTCGTTATAATATTATGTGCCCCATAGCTATTTAGATTATACTTCTACAGTTGGCATAATTTCTACTTCATGTCTCTGGCATGTAATGTTACCTTATTTCTAACTGATAGTAATGTTTACTTTTCTATTGTTTATCAACAACCACTTATGATATTCGCATGGCGGAAAGAATTATTGCACTGACATGTAAAGATTTGATTTTCCCGTTGTTATCAATGCTTGATTTTGACAAGCTTGTAGATTATCTTATTGCATAAGATGTATTCAAATAGAAGAAATGAAACAAAGTATCAAGAAATATTCGTAAAATTGCGATCAGTCATTAAATTGGTGCCGATAATTCGGTTTTTGGTGATTACGAGTCTTTTTTAGGATATTTAAAGTATAATGAGCATTTAGTATTATTCTAATTCTCGTCTATGGACATTTTTAAAAATTGTGTAGAAGTCATAAATATAAATCAGGTTTTGTTGCTGTAAATTGTAATATTCTGAAGGTTTTTACGTTAATTAAAATCACTTATTGAACGTACTACCCCAATTTAAAGAAACTTTGTCCATTAAATGCAACAGTACTTTATAATATTTAGTGTGGATTTTGTCATAGTACAAATGTAACGAAAGAAATGATTGAAAAGAAACTTACGTAAATATTATAATCTTATAGAAACTAGTATTGGCACTCTGGTTATCGAGTGTTTGGTCCCCTAAGATGCTATGAAGATCGAGGATTGACATCAAGTGTGAGATCAAGATAAATGTTTCAGAAATTATCTTTATCTTTCACATGCGTATAAAGCGTCTGGTCTCTTATCATATGGGAGTTTTACACGATACTTGGTTCGTCCTTTTCCTTTTCACTGTTATCTCAAATATACATTTATATTGTACATATAGCTTTGCATTTATGTTTAAATCAATAAAAATCAAATATATCAGATATTCCTTAGCTGTATTTATTCTTATTTATAGTTTAGGTATTGGATAAATACGAGAATTATGTAAGTGTTTATTACGATGACGACATAATAATATTATGTCAGAATATACTTGCCTTAAATAATAATATACTTATAAATATACTAACTTGTTCTACCTTGTTTGTACTTTCAAAAGAGTTCAATGCTGGGTTCAGGCTCAGCATTGAAAAAGTTTGATGATGGTCTTTATGGAGAAAACTACACTTTTTTTATAGTATGGAAGTAGCAAACGAGCATGCAGCCCACCTGGTGGTAAGTGGCTACTGCCGCCCATGGTCATCTGTAATCAACCCTAGGTAAGATCAAAGTCGCACCTAAGGTTAGCCACAGATACGTTGCTACCCCTGAGGACCAAGATGGGATGCCTCGGAAAAGTATGTCTCCCTTACCACACCCTTTAGATCAAAATACAACAGCGCATAACACTGCTGTTATTAGGCAGAAATATGTGGTGCCTCTAGAGTCGAACCACAAAGAGTTCTATCTTCAAAATTATGATGTTATATTATATATTAGATATGTGTCTAGATGAAAGTCTATAAATTATGATTCCGATACAATATTTTTCGTGGTTGAATCTTTTTCAGTTACCTTTGTTCCTCAGCGATATGTTCTGGGTCTTCTGGGTCTCTTTGCGTTGGCAAATGCATTTACAATGCGAGTATGCTTAAGTATGACCATTACACAGATGGTTACTCGCCCGCCGTCTTCAGAACACATCATTGGAGAAACATGTCCGGACACATCTATCAAAGACACAACTTCTAGCAACTCTTCTGTTGTCATATTTGAGGTAATGCGCCAATATTCGTCAAGGGTTTGATTATTTGAATATAATATATATAACCTTTACGACAAAGACATCAAAAGGCAAACTCATTGAAAATTTACGAAATTCAAATTTAAAATTTACGATTGTTCGTTTGTTTGTCAATTCTCGTTATCCAATCATTGATGCTGATGATTATATGAGAAATGAAATATCAAAAAAGTTCAAAGTAAAAAATGAAGAATCAAGACAATGCAAGAGAAAAGAAAGAAATGTGTTATAATTCACTTGATCTTTAAAATTAACTGCAAGCAGTTTTGTAGCTTCTTTATCAGCTTTAGCTTCAAATACTTTCAGATTATTTTTACTAGTACCCAGATGTATCGCTTGCTTTGTGACTAAGTTTTAAGTTTGCATATTTGTAAGCATTTGATATAAAATCTAACTTTTTTGTAAACTATCCTTTAGGGGCGAGAACGATATGATTGGAATGAGGCTACGCAAGGGTTCTTGCTCAGCGCCTTCTACTATGGTTACGTTATCACACATTTGCCTGGAGGTCTACTAGCAGAGAAGTTTGGTGGGAAATGGACAATAGGCATCGGATTACTAGTAACGTCCGTTGCAACTGCGTTGACGCCGTTAGCAGTTACCTTTGGTGGCGCCTATGGTCTCTTTTTTATTAGAGTTATAGAAGGCGCGGGTGAGGTAGGTACCTAATGTAAATAAAATTAATTATGTACTATAAAAATACTATTAGAATTTGGGAAACATATTAAAAAATGAAACGCTTTCTAAACTCATAGCCCCACACTAAAATTTTAGTCCTGCGTTGTAGGTAATATGGACACACAAAGACGAATACACAAACACGCAGACCCAGAACAGAAACTAAACGCATCATTCAGAAGTCTGTCTGGCCGGGGATAGAACTCGGAGCCCACTGCTTGTCAGACCGGTATGGTGACTACTCCGCCACACGGGTCGTCTAAATTTTTTTTATTAATACATATTTTTTTATAAATGTGTCCACCTGCACGAGAATGTAGTCTAACTGTTGGTAAGCAAACACTGTTGTCCATGCACATCTGTAATCAACTCCACATTGAACAAAGTAATAATAACTGTTCATTTTGATATCATAATATCGCCATAAAATTTCAGGGTCCAGTGACACCAGCGTTCGTGTTGTTATTAGCTCGTTGGGTGCCTCCCTCGGAAAGGTCCCGATTCGGCGCGATGATATTCGGTGGGGCTCAGATAGGAAATATTTTGGGCCCTTATCTATCCGGCCTACTCCTGGCAGATGGAGGCGACTGGGCCAATGTCTTCTATTGTTTCGGGGGACTGGGGATGATTTGGTTCATATTTTGGGTGAGATTCTTGCCAACATTTTATTTGGTGCATTTATATTATTTTTAATATGTATTTGTCCTGTAATATATTTTTAAGGTCTTAATTATTATTTAAGAATAGTAACAAGTCTGTCTTTGCATCTAAATACTCCTTTTTGGTAATGGATATTTTTGCACAATTGACCATATAAATCTGATTGATGATTTGATGTTTCAAATTATCACAACATAACTTAAATTTTTTAATTCATGATTCATTTTGCTCATTTGAAAAAGTTTTTTAAGTATTTTGACATAGAACAACACTATCCGTATTCGACCGTACTTATGACGTCATAAAATATTTAAGCTTTTATACTCATGCCAATATGTCAATTATCGCTTATGATAATAATATAGTACTACTTTATTGTAGTATTTAGGAGCATGTGAAATAATAAGAAGACTTTTAGTAAACGTGATTTATTATTAATTTTCAGGCGTTCCTATGCTACAGTACACCAAATTCTCATCCATACATATCTGATGAAGAAAAAAAATTCTTAAATGAAAACGTAGCAGCATCAGGTTTACATAGGAAGTTGGATCCGGTGCCTTTTAAAGCTATACTAAGATCTCCACCTCTTTGGGTGCTTATAATGGCTGCTGTAAGTAAATACCTAAGTACTAACAAAATGGGCTGAAACTATTTTATATCCCGATATATTTATATATCAATACACTGGTATATTTATATATCGATACCATGATATATTTTATAACTATAGGCAATGCACAATACAACTGAAAAAGCACCTGGAACGTACTCTTCATTGCTGTTCAAATGCCAATCGGTGAGAGCATTACATACAGGCTAGTTTCAAACCCATGTAGTTTGTTTTTTAAACTAATAAGGCTTGTAATAAGTTAAACATCCATTATTAAACAATATCATTGAGGATTGCAGAACCTCTTGAATTGGACTCGGGACGCAGCATCGCCTAAATTTATGTCTGAAAAATAACGACATTGTTAGGCGTTGCTGAGTTCTGCTTAAAGGGTTCAGTCAAGATGACTTATTTATCCGAGGCGTTCCAAGATAGTCCTAGGGTCGTAACGTCTCTGTGGCCAACGTCAGATAAGACTAATCTCATATAGGGTTGACTACGGATGTTTATGGGCAGCAGTGGCCATTGGTGGTACCAAGTGAACTGCAGTTGTCTGCTACTTACTGTGTCTAGCTTAAAGCAGTTCCTGCGTTTCGGTTGTAAGGTGTGGGTGCAGGGTCACTTATATATGAGACAACCATCTTAGTACTCGTGAGTAACAACGCACCTGAAATTGACCTAAAATAAAACCCCTGTTCTATATGAAGTAACTTACACATGTCCATGGGCGGCAGTAACCATTTATCACCAGGTGAACTCCATGCTACTTTAATCTGTTAAAGCACTATATAAAATAAAAATAGGAATAGGTATAAAAAATCAACACCCTAAAGCAACATACATAATGATCGGTCGTAAAGTCATAAAATGTTCTTCCCATATTTTATTGTGTTTACCATAATATACATTTTCCTTTACAGATTGGACACGACTGGGGTTACTTTACGATGATTACTGACCTCCCTAAATACTTCTCGGATGTACTAAAGTTCAATATTAAAGAGACAGGGCTGATGTCAGCATTGCCCTACATAGCTATGTACGTGTGTTCGTTCATATTTGCCTCGTTATGTGATATTTGCGTGAGACGGAAATGGCATAGTATTGGCACTGGGAGGAAGATTTATACGACAGTTTGTGAGTTCATATTACTAAGTTTTATTAATTTAGGCCAAAATGGAAGACAGCAAGCGCAATATTGCGCAAAAGCGTCACATACATTTGTGTGTCGGTTGCAAACCTGACCTTTTATTAAAACGAAACAAATGCTACCGTAACGGTATATGTACTAATGGTATTTTCACTATGCGTTTTCGGGATTATATTTTATCCCTGACCGGTATAATTGGGCTAGTAAATAATGAAGTTCAACATTCTGTAAGTGAGACTAACCTTTTTGTCGAAGTAGTTTAAAAAAAACGCTCTCTACACTTATAGCCCCACAGTAGGATTTTCTCCTGTGCCATGGACACACAAAGTCGAGTACACAAACACCCACATCCTAAACAGAAATCTAAACTCATAAGATAAGATAATAATTTATTCGATCTGTTTATACACATTTGGTTAATACACATGAGTACAATATTTACAGTATAAGAAGGAGTGCAAAACATCACGAATTGAATACTGCTCAGCATTATGCTGGCATCCGAGGACAACCAGCGCTGATCTTCCGCAAACACATCATTCAGATGTCTGTCTGTCCGGGGATCGAACCCGGAACCCACTGCGTGTCAGACCGGTATGGTGACCGCTCCGCCACGTGGGTCGTAGTATATTAAATGATATATCCAGTTTTGAACCTTATGGCGTGTCGCGGTTGTGCTGACGCCGTAAACCTTAAAGGAATATAACTCATTAAATCGATATTATTACACTTTCATACACAAATACAAACTGAGTAAATAAATATTACATTTCGTTAATCTCTTTCCTTGTTTACTTTTCGTTGAGGTGCTTACTCAAAAAAACCTATGTTAATTAATTAAATCTAACTAATTCTATGCCCCAAAAACGTGTCCATGAATTCATCACGTCTACTACTAAGGAAGACAATTTTTTCCTCAGCCTCTTCCGTGCCTGCCATTTTCATTATTCTCGCCTCGTATTCCGGTTGTAATCGTGCTGAGGCCGTGGGCCTCTTCAT
This sequence comes from Cecropterus confusis, assembly GCA_018251515.1. Classification (NCBI taxonomy): domain Eukaryota; kingdom Metazoa; phylum Arthropoda; class Insecta; order Lepidoptera; family Hesperiidae; genus Cecropterus; species Cecropterus confusis. The sequence continues at coordinate 3,607 of DWTU01001981.1, read as the reverse complement.
AGCGTCTATGGCGTTCATGGGAGGTTTCTATAGCAGCGTGAAGATCAATGCCATGGACATAGCGCCCAACTATGCTGGGACGTGCTCTGCGTTTGTGAACGGGATTGCTGCTATTTCTGGCATCATCACGCCGTATCTGATCGGTCTGTTGACACCAGATGTAAGTATAATATTATAGTAGTTAAAAAGATTTTGTTCTGAATCTATTATTATTTAAGTTGTAAACAATGATATGGTCCATTTGACATTATGTGATCAGAGCCACTAATATAGACCCGAATTTTGAAGCCATATATTGCTATCGTGTGGACTAAGTTTGAATTCATAATGCGGCAACTACATTAGACACTTAGTTCACTTTGAAATTAAAAAAAAATCTAGATTTTTTACAATCTTATAAAAACATGTAGGTAGTAAACCTACATATAGGAAAATCACGTCATGTAAATAGTAAAAAAAACATACTAGTTCATCATGAGGTATGAAAAATGTGAAATATGTCAATAAATCATAAGTGTTACAATATCACATAAACCTGAATAACTCTTATCATTATATGGAAACTGATAAACATTTAATACCCATTCATCCATAACATTAAAAAATTATTCACCATCTTTTTTCACCACAAGCACTAGATTCTAATGTTTGGGTATAAGAACTTCATCGGCTGAACGATCTCATTTCGGTTAAAGGTGAAAATACGGGTAATCAACCGGAAAGCAATTCTGTACTTCCTACTGTATCAGGTTTTTGTAAATCCATTGAGCCTAAAGCAAACAAATCACTTTGAATTGCTTTCGGCAAAAAGTGATTCAATTGAAAAGGAAATGTAATTCATACAATTTGTTTACAAAGCTTTATTTGTATAAGTTGATCGAATTGAGTATTGGTTTTTTCCGAAAATGGAAGATGGTGGAGCGCTTCAACTGCTTAGTAAAAATGTTTATGTATAATTTGTCATGTTTGTTTATTTCACATGGGGATTGATAATTCGTTTTTTTATAAATTGTGCATGGAGTCTGATGGTAAGTGGACACTGCCACCCATAGACACTAGTAAGCAACTTCATATGGAACTAGGGTAATATCTGAAGTCAATCACAGATGCGTTGCTATTCCCGAAGAGTAAGATGGTCGCCTCATATGAAAGTGAGCCGGCAAGTGCTTGTATCGAAACGCAAGAACTGTTTTATGCTAGAAATAGGTTTGACACTTCCCTGATCAAACCATTCTCGTTCTATCATCTAGTGTTGGAATTTCGGTATAATTGTATAGTGTATTATTTAAGTTCAAAATCTTTCCGTCGGCACCAAAAAAACTTTAAAAATCCTATTCATAATGTATCTGCTACAAAATTTCTTAATTATAATGATTACTACGCCTTTCAAAATTTACAAAAATTAATTATATTTTACTATGATTTTGTTTACATACTTAGTAGTTTATATGACATTAATGATGTCATTGACATTAATCTGTCAGTGACATTATACTGTGAGTGTGTTTATATTATTATAGTAAATTTAAAAATTCTTTTTGATGAATCCAAATGTTCGACTGCAGTGCATACTATTGTCGTAGTACTACTTATAGTAAAAAAAATATTATAGTAGTAACAAATTTATTGGTACCCGTTGGTATGATTTCAGCAAACAATTCAACAATGGCGGCTGGCTTTCTGGACAGTATTCGCGGTATTGGTGGGTACTAACATCGTGTACCTGATCTGGGGATCTGGAGAACAGCAGTGGTGGGACGATGTGGACAAGTACGGCTACCCTCCGAACTGGAAGCACGGACCTTTGAAGAAGAGACAACTGGATACGGAGAAAAAAGTCGTTTACCCAAAACATGATCACTCTCCCGTGTTAAATAACTGAATCTGTAATTTAATTTATAAAATTGTTATTTATTAATGTGATTTCTTTATTCATTATGTGCTACTTCTTGGCGCAGGTGTTTTCTCAGGAAAATAGTAGATATGCATAGCGCCTTTAAAAGACCTGTGATGTTAATTTTTTACGATCTTTTTTTTCCTTACCATTGAATCAAGAAAGTAATCATTATTTCTAATGAATATATATTTTTAAAAAATCAATATAATCCGGGAATTTCAATCCCAGACCTTTGCATGAGAGGCCGCATTTCGAATCATTTAGCTATCACTGCTTGATGTTTTTTAAGGATCCAATGCTAGCGACGTATTGACGTCTTCTCTCATATGTCAATGTCCATAGATGATGCTGACTACTGTCCCTCAAGTAGCCTGTCTTATTCGCCGTATTAAAAAAAATGATTCTACTACTAAATTTTTGATATTCTTAGATCGACCTCGCCTACGTTTGTTTTATAGCAATTATGCGCGTACGTGTTTGAGTTTTAGTGACATAAGTTTATAAAGGCACTAGCAGTAACCGGCATTTTCTATATTAGATGAACTTTGGTCCTAGCATTTCTGAGCCCTTGATTCACTTGAAACAGAATGTTTAGATATTTACCAATTTTGACGATTTTTTTTAATCAACTAAAAAGCAGCTAAAATTAGCGAATATGACTTTACTTTGCAAAATTCCAATTCGAGAAACTAAAGTAGATACTGCAGTCTCTCGTGTTTTAACTTTCCGGGTTTACATCTGTATGTATGGATAAATACATAAACGGTCCGTGTTTTTTGTGGCACATATGAGAATAAGTACCTATATATGAAACGATAGGATGCAAGTTGTAACCATACCGACCATCTGTTGAATTTGAAATTATGCCTTTCAAACGTACGTCTGGCCGTTTGTCCGTCTGGCCGACTAACTGTCCGTCTGTGCGTCTGTCTGTTACCAGGCTGTATTTTCCAAACCGTGATAGCTAGACAGTTGAAATTTTCACAGATGATGTATTTCTTTTACTGCTGTAACAACAATAGTATACCGTAGCGTACGCCGTAGCGTAGACCTGCTTTTATTCGAGAGCTATAGTATGACCAAGAAACAAGTCAGTACATGAGATAAACAAACATTATTACGGAACAAGTACTCGTTGAGTTTAAATGTTGCAAATCTATTTGCAGCGAGCGTAACGTGAGTAATGTCTAAGATGCAGTACATTACCCACAAGTTTTTAAATTTCTTCAATCCTGCCGGCTTGCCATCTCGCGAATTAAAAGTAAAATTTGAGACTCCCTTTACGCGATTGGGAAATTTAAGCCCCCCTAATGTGTTCTGGCACATGACTGGGTAAAGGCACTACGTGACAACGTGATTGTAGTAACAATCGTCACCGGCCCCGCGGCCGGACAGTTCGTTCATGTCCCGCGGATCCAGATGATAACGACGGATTTGCCTAAATAATTTATAAGGCCACAATTTCCTGCAAAGATATCGTTAGCGCTTTAAACAAAACCTTCGATCTGAAGGTGCTTTTCTCATGGGCACATGGCCTTTTATACGTCGCCCTTTCTCGAGTAGGATCACCTGAAAATCGATTTGTTTTGTTACCATGTACAAATACCACTGTTTACATACTCTACAGTATACATTTTCATAAATAAAGTACATAAAACATAAAGGAATATAAAAAAGAACTAAACTTGTTGCCTGTATTTTTAATTTTGA
>DWTU01001980.1:0-12201 GCA_018251515.1 Cecropterus confusis | reverse complement strand
CGCTGCCTCGCCGCGCAGCGCCGAGCCCGCCGACATGAAGTACCAGCACCACATGCACGCGGGCGGCTCGCCGTCGCCGGGTGCGCCTGTGCTGGGCAACCCGTGGGCGTCGCTCACGCCGGCCGCCGACTCGTGGTCGGTGCACCAGCACCACGCGCACCAGCCCGACGTTAAGCCGCCCGCACCGCCGCACGACCACCGGCACCTGCAGGGCCATGGCTGGCACGCGCCCGTCATGTCGCACTACGGCGCCGGCTCGCCCGTACCGCTGCACTCGTCCTACCCCATGCCGATGCACCAGCCCATACACATGCTGCGGGATGTGCAGCCCTCGCCGCACCCGTTGCATCACCATCACCACCACCTTGAGCGGGACCAGCCCGAGGAAGACACGCCGACCAGCGACGACCTAGAGGCCTTCGCGAAACAGTTCAAGCAGCGTCGCATCAAGCTCGGCTTTACGCAGGCTGACGTCGGGCTCGCGCTGGGTACCCTCTACGGAAACGTGTTCTCGCAAACGACGATATGCCGATTCGAGGCGTTGCAGCTCAGTTTTAAAAATATGTGTAAATTGAAACCCCTGCTACAGAAGTGGCTTGAGGAGGCCGACTCGACGACGGGGAGTCCCACGAGCATCGATAAAATTGCCGCGCAGGGTAGAAAACGAAAGAAGCGAACATCGATTGAAGTGTCGGTCAAGGGGGCTCTCGAGCAGCATTTTCACAAGCAACCGAAGCCGTCGGCGCAGGAGATAACGTCGCTGGCAGACAGCTTACAGCTGGAGAAGGAAGTGGTGCGAGTGTGGTTCTGCAACCGAAGACAGAAGGAGAAGCGGATGACGCCGCCAAACACGCTCGGCGGGGAGATGATGGACGGCATGCACGGGCACTACCGGCACCACGTGCACGGGTCGCCGCCGCCGCACGCGCACCAGCTTCACCAGATCGTCGACTACGTCGGCGCCGGTACGTATGCTTCAAGATCGAACCACTGGAGAGATGTTTTTCGGAGTGTAGATCGCAAAATGTACATTCCACTACTGAGCGACATAAGTAGTTGAGTAGTACATGAGTAGTTTACTACACAATACGTAATACAACATTGACGAACTGCGTGGCAGGTATTTAAATTGTTTCTACGTATTTAATTAAAATATAAACTTACAAAAATCAAAATATATAACTACTAACGAATAACGTTTATTAATTTATGTTTCCAGCGTGGGAGGACGTGGTGCGTTGCGGCGGCGGTAAGGTGCGCTACTTCAGCGAGTGATGCATGTTGCCCGCTAGGCCTCGAACTCGGAACTGTGTTTAACGAAACCGTTTTTTCTATAGGTTAAAGATAATGTGTCTATGTGGAGGTATTCGGGGGTGAAAGTCGTAAACTTGGTGGAACATTGAATCATTAATGTATGGTTACCTACGCGTCGTAGTGCTCAGTGCGCGGTTATCGTTCGGCTACGCAATGCTAGCTAAGGTGGCTTCGATGATATTCTCTAGTATAATTGTGACAATTCCACGTACTTGCCGACCCGAATGCGTGCGCGAAAATGACTGTTCCTAAAAGCGATAAAGAAATTAAAGAATGGTGTATATTCTAGTGCGAGTGTAGCGGTGAGGTGAATATGAAGGACTACGCCGTTCAGTCCAATGTATTCCGCGAGGTGATAATGTATTTACTCTGTAGTGAACCTGTTCGAGCTGGATTTTCGCTTTGTAAATAAAAACAGGTAGTCTAGAGCTTACTTGAACGAATAATTATTGTGTTTATGTTTGCACTCACGAAATATTTTTTTTAAATATCGCTTCATATCATGATATTTATGTTCGTCGTGATTGAGTGATTATTTTATCGTCGAATCTAGTACCATACTACCTAGTACAATACGACCGAGTACCATAGAACTAAAGTCTTATCGTTAAAAATGGCAACAATATTAGGTGCTAACAATTCATGGCATTTGACACTTAATCTCCTGAATCCTCGGAAGATGGGAATACTATTTGGACGAAAATGTTTCAATTTTTTTTTATTTCACTTAAAATCTGATATAAAAGAAACAGCTGTTTAAATTTTGAAAAAAAAAATGCTAGTCAATTTATATACGTCTACGAAAGTGACACAGATGTTTCAAACTTGCATTTATAGAAACATTTATTGTCGCTTGCAACTCTACGCACGAGATAGCAATATCCAAATTTACAATTGACTTTTCCACAATACGGCAGTATTGTAACCAGTATAGTTGAATTAAATAATACGAAGGCCCAAATGTCGGGTACCATCGAAAATATATTAAATATGCAAATATTTCGAATACATGCTGTTTTATACAGGATAAATATTATTTGTTTACATTCATAAAGGGACAATTATAGCTCATTGTGAGCTAAATAATACTGAAGCTGCTGAAGCTCCGTAAAGCGAAATGTGGAATTGCTGCCAAAGCAAATCATATCTGACTGCTACAGATCTCCCTATGTATTGTAAACTTTAATACCGTGCACTGCTTTAATTTGCATAATAAGGATATATTAATCTATTTACAAATCAAAGCAGTAGACAGTATTAAAGTATTAGTTAAAGTGAGTGTCTCTCTGACATGGACATACATTTGAGGTCTTTCAATTCAGTCCTTAGCGGTAGCAACGCATTTGTGGACCTTAAATATGAATCTTACCTGGGGATGAGCTGAAATACCATGAGCTACAGTGACCAATTGCCATCAGGTGGACTGCACGGTCGTTTGCATAGTCTATAATGTTTATAAAAAAATCCTATGTTCTCAAGCGTTAAAAAGTGATTTGATAGAACAGTACTCTCAGCCGTCATGTATATTGTATTATGCAATTTGTATACTAGTATATTGTACAGAAGCCGGCACATTGTATACTACGTATAACGACTGTTATGGCTCAAGATAATGACTCATTCCGGTGCCAAATATTTGCTTACCCAAGAATTGAGACGACTCGTGAATTTGTTGTAAATCACAATGCCGCGTATCTATATTTTTTTTGTTCCTATTTCAACTTGACCTAGAGAATGGGCACATTATCGGCAGACTTTACTTGCTCGTTGGAATAATTCGTCTTCCCTTTATTTTCAAATAAATCCATATTGAAATTTGGTCCTGAGGACTTCACGCAGTACGGTCAGAAAAACTTACAAAAGCGAAGTCCTGTTCCTGCAGGAAACTATTTATTAATATTTGTGAACTGAAAACCACAGAAAATTAAACTACTGCAAAATAAATATATAAACGCACGTGATGGTGCCGTATGTAAAAAGCAATTAAAGCATTTATCTCGTTTGATAAATGAATATCATGACCATCGCTAAAACCATGACAATAAGAAAAATTGATCTGTCATCGGCATGAAATTATTCGTCAGTTTCCAATATACTTTGACATGGAAGGAATAGAAAGGAGAGCCGTCTTTGCCGCTAGTAGCAGTGGCGTAAAATTGTGGCTAAAAGATTATAAAAATTACAAGATCCTCTACATAGTCCTAATGTGTCCCGAGAGATCTAATATAACTAAATAATGTGTCTAAAAATACAAAAGACCCTAGTCGAAAACATGCTGTGGGCATACATGTCGCCCCGGCAGTATGTTATACCTTTCCACTGATTTCGTTCACTATGTGACAGAATTGACACATCCAGAGAAGACGTTATATATGTAGTCGTCTGATGTTGCCACACTACACGTTCAGGAGCCTTTTTACCAGGGATGTGTCTTATAGGTAGCTAAGCGGTGTGCTGGAAGCTCTCTCAATCTGAGAGAAGACCCGTGCCCAGCAGTGGGACAATAATGAGTTGACGGTAAGCGGTGTGCAAGGTTGAAGCTAACCTATGAAACCGATCATTTCCGCTAAAGTTTAACGAGTAGAATGTGCTATCGAAATGCTATACTTCTCAAATATTTCACAAGCTGTTAGAACTGGTATGGTTCAAGGGATACCGCCGCCACATCTATTTCTAGCGTGAAACAATTCTTCGAAGGAAGGGCGTGGTTGCTAGCTCACGTTCATAGGAGGCTACCATCTTTCTCCTCGGGAGTAGCAAGGCATTTGTTATTAACTTAGATAGAACCCCATTTCTATAATATGAAGTTGGTTACAGGGATCCGTGGGCTACAGTTACTACTTACCAGATGGACTGCATGCTAATTTGGTACTCAAATTTAAATAATATAATAATAGCTACACTTGTAGCGATTTATAACTCTACTCCTTAATTCGCTTAGTTGCATATAATTAAACATAGCCCCTTTAAACCACTAGAGCTAAGCTGAGCAATGATAATGACTCATAAGAGAGGATTCGATACGCATCTACAGCTTAGCTACGCACATTAGTGCTGGAAAGGTTTCCTTGGAAGCGACAACCCGCCACATTGTGGCATATCGTATTGTACAGAGTTGCGGTGGATGCCCGCCTCTTGAAGTTTAGGTTTAAAGTGAACGCAAGCACATTGTATGCTGATTCTGTTGATGTTTATTGAGCTTGAGTTTTGTTATGTAATCACCAATATTAGGTAGATTTCTCTAATTACTTAGCTACTCATTTCTAATTTTGTTATGTATTTTTAAGTTTTACTATGCTACATTGTATATAAAATTAATATTTTGTAAGTATCCTAGCCTGGCTGGCTATAATCTAAATTTATCGCGAATAAATACATTAGCATTGGTATATTGTCTTAGTGATATCGCTGTCTGTGTTTGGAAAGATGTATGCTGTTTTTGTGTGAATAATTGTCCGCGTTTAATTTGAGCGCTGGCTTTAAGCTATCCACGCCATTCCGATTTTAATGTTTGAATTAACGATTCCATTTTATGATTCGTATGAATTCATTTTCGACTTCTTAGAAGTAGAACAGAAACACTGTAAGAACATGTTTTTTCCGCATAGTAATAAATAACATCCATATATTTTTGCTAATCTCCAAAAAATGAAATACACAGCTGTTGTATGTTACATTTTTATCTACGTGCCACCTAGCGCTTAAATTAAATGCAGACTACTATAAATAGTCCAAATTATAAATCAATGACTTTATATATAATTTGAAATAAACTCCTTTTAAGAAGTTGGTTAATAAGTCACTTATTAGGGCTATAATAGTCCTAGAATGTAAAGGAAAATGTTCTATTAACGATAGGGTAAATTTTAGGGGTAAAAATTTTAAAATAAAGAGTTTAGGGGGTAAATATTTGAAGGTTTTTAGAAAGATTTAGGGAACAAGAATGCTGTTTAAATATAAAATCTTCACGTGTCATTTAAGGTAACTTTATAAAAGATGTATGTACATATATTGATCTAAATTGACCTTTTAGGACAAAGTGATATAAATGGTCATAATATTTATGGCATTTGATGTTTTTGCGTGTTTCTCTCTTAAGAGATATAAAAAGCTAGTTAATTTTGCACGCGTTTTGGAAACTAAAAACGAGCGTTTATTTTCCTTTCCATTAAAAAAATTAAGTATCCTCGTTTTCACATTGTCCATTCAGTTTCTCTTTGTAGCGTATCTCAAATAGTATATAACGTCATTGGTCTAAATAATAATAATTTAGCGAGTAACTAAACACTAATTTTATTGCATTTTGCGGCCTGTAAGTAATAACATGATTGAGTTAGCGTTTTTGAATAATCCTAACATAATAAGCTATAGTCACGTAATGAAAATGATGGGTTACCTTTATATATCATCAAGAATCAATATGAACAAAGTGATTTCTTATATATCCTTCCTTCAATATTTAGAACCAAATAAAACGTAGCTTAGATAATAGAAGAGCGTTTGCCTATATCTTTTTATATAAAATCAATTCTTAAATATAATTCCTGACCTGTCGTTCTGGTGCGTTGCTTTTAAATTGTGACATTTGGGATAAATCACTTATCATTTATCAATTTTATATTGCATTACCCATTATTTTGTTGCATGTAGCTTCGTTTATATTTATATCGAGCGTCCGGGCTGGTATCGGCAGACAAAACAATATTTTCCTAAACCGTGTATTTATGTATGGCGTCACGGTCGCGGGGACGCGCGCCATGACTATGAAAACATTAAAGAAAGATATTCTTTAGCCTGTCACGGCTCTTGTCTGGCACGTTCAATGTCTGTATAAAATAACCTTAACTATGATCTAATGTGATCTACTACATGGCAAGCCAGTAAAATTTGTTTCCAATTTCCTCTATTATCGAAGTCTAGAACGTAGTCGTTAATCAAATGCCTGAATTCTTTATTTCTATTAATAGTGTGGATTAAAGTTTTGACATAGTGAGTATTTACGACTGGTATATAATAAAAGAATGTATTTAAATTGTTGATAAAAAACATGTCTGAGGTGTCACATGTGGGACACCCGATTGGAATGAAGTTCCTTTCGTTTTGAAATAAGTATAATAGGAGGTATAATTAAATAAATTAATAATATTTAGGAGTTAAATGATAAATGAAATAAGTGAAGGAACGCTAATAAATTTGTAATCAATATTTTTTTAAAGTTATGAATATGAATAATTTACACAATCCATTGTTTACTTTTTAAAATATTAAAAATAACTAAAACTACATACACACGACAAAACAATGTGCGCATACACAGCAGACTCGCGCGTCGCGTGGCTTGTCATTGTCGAGAGAGAGAGAGAGAGAGAGAGAGAGACAGAGAGAATCGGCCTGCCCCTCTAAAGAGTCGTGAGGATTTTTCTTGACTCTCCCTAACACCCTTATCCAGCGTACCGCGCGATAAGGAACTTCGTTCCAAAAATTATTTGTCATTTGTCGTACAGCGATATTACAATTTGTAATGATATATTTTACTCTTATGTTGTTATGGTATATTTAAATATATAGTTAAACTTTCAGGGTATTACTATTATATCAAGTCATCATACCAATGTTACTCGCTATGTCAAAACTAAGTTAATAAGTGAAAAGTACAAGTAATTAAATTGTCATAATTCAATAAATCCCAAACATATCTAACTCGAAAATACGGAAGGTGAAGGTTCCCTCAATGCATGAATTACTTTAAACAAAAATAAGTTTGTTTGTAAGCATTATACCAAATGTTATAATTATATAATACCTTATTTGAATTTCCTTCCTGGGTAAATACGTATATTAGTTTAATTAAATTCATTTTTCATTGCTTTCGGTTGCTGAGATGTTATTTTTAATTTTATGTGTACGTCTCAGTGGAAAAAAGTCACAAAAATTGTAATAAAACTTATTATGTATGAACACAAAATTTCATCGACTGTATTTTTATTTAATGTAATTGTTTAAGATTGATTCCTACTATGTATTTTTTATTATTTGAAGTTATATTCCTAATAAACTATATGTACCTATCTGTAACTTTACATTTTAAAACAATATGTATTGATTATAATATTTTGAAGTATAAAAACAGATTACACATGAGTACGTGCATGCATGCAACGCGTGCGTTGTATTTTTGTAATCGTAACAAATATATTTAAAAAAAACACAATTTATGCTTTAGTGTAATGTACGTTTTCTCGTTTCGTAATATATTTCAATGCCTTTATGACAATGGGGGCTATCGCGCGTAAATTGGCCGCTAGAGGCTAATCTAGCGTGAGGTCTCCAAAATTCCTAGATAAGGAATAAGAAAGATAATTACGATTTTCTGTATTTGCATCTAAACGTATAATCGCTAAGGTAGTAATGTTTTGAAGAATTATATTTGTCCCTGGGAACCGCTACTTAAGACTGTTTTGAGACAGTTTTGGTAAACCTGTCCCTTCAACTAGCACTACTTCGTCTATTTCCTGCGGTAGGCTCGATATTTTATTGCAAAGTCTGTTCTCGAAATTTTTTTATCGCCGTAATAACAAATTTTTACAGATGTAATTCGGGACCCCACTAGCCAGTGGCGCCAACTGGTGGGAAAACGACGGTAGCCCTCATTGCTTCTAATCCAACATGATGCTTTTATGATAAGCTAGGTTTTGCCACTTAAGTGTACTGAAGTAATAATTGTCGTTATTTATTAATACTAATACTTTTAAGCAATTCTCAAACCATCGAAGTATCTAACATTATTTTGCGAAAGTGTACAATATCTGTAATTATAGTTGAACTGTGTAATTTTACACGAGTTACCATTGTTTACGTATGGTGTCGCTCTGTTCATTTAGTGTTTATCTCTCACTCTGATTCGATATATACAATGTTAACAAAACGGTGTTAATAGTTGTCAAGATCGTAACCAGATTGCAAATGAACTAAGACTTCATAAATACAATTTGAATAGGTTTTACAAATAAAATATACTCCGATTTTTTTTAAGAAAATAGAACACCAATTTTTTTTACAAATAATTGCCCTTCTAAATATATTTGTTTAAATATACTCCGTTTTTTTTAAGAAAATAGAACACTATTTTTTTTTTACAAATGATTGCCCTTCTAAATATATTTGTCTATAAAGCAGGAAATAAAATTTATGCGAATCTTAGAATACGCATATTATACAAACTTTCTATTTATAATTCAAATGCGGAATAAATATAACTTTTGTGAATTTGTAAAGGAATTGTTTAAAATTTGTCTTAAAAGTACGATCGTTTACGTTTTATATGTCGAATTTTGATTCAAGGAGAGTATTTATTGAGGAGGTACTACAACCCGCATCATTTCGTTCCTTGCATAGGAATGCAATGTTAGGTTATTTTTCGTAGTACAGCGTAAGTGAACTATTTATTTACACATTCATTAAATATTCTTGTGTTTACTCTATATTAAAATAAATATCTATTTTATCATTAAAAATCTTGAGCAATTGATTCTGATGAGTGTATAGACCTAAAGCTAGTCCAGTAAAATAAAAAAGCTGAACTCGACAAAATATATTTTTAAATATGAGTATTGATCTTATTATTTCTTATAGATAATTCCTAAGACTAGAATTTAAAGATCGTGTTAATATCTGTCATAATATATAAATTGTAATAATAAGTAAGTGTTACTGTACTGTTTGTTGCACGTGAAATTTGTGTCTGGCATCGTAAAATGATCAGTAGTAAAATTAATGTAAATATTTATCAGATAAAATGAGACTTGTACTTCCAGATAAAAAGAAAAGTAGAAAAAAATCTTTTTATGTCATTAATTATAATAGTATCATAGATGGAATATTTGCATAATTTATTTTCAAGTTTGTAATTGGACTTGCTGTACCGATTTGTCACCTACTGATGAGATAAAAACTGATTAAAAAAAAAATTAAGGCCTGTTCTGTAGTGTAAATTGCGAGGAAACAGTTGATCAAAATGATTATAATACAATTTAATATTGACGTCCTGTCGAAATTTTGTTTCTTTTTTTGTGAATGGTTCAGTTTCTATATAAATGTAAAACGTTAGTTATCGGTAGGTGACAATTTATAGACAACACTAGTTATGTAAGTTGAAATTTACGTGAAATAAAAGTAAATTTGAATGCTCGGTGTCCTACAAAATAGAAAAGGCATACAAATAGGTTAAGATCCTCTGTCCTCTCAAATGATTTATACACATGAAGACGTTAACTTTAATAATTCTTTAATAATGCATTTCTTTGAATAATTGATATCGTTTATTGTATACGTGTTATGTGTTCACAGGCGTAGGTAAGATACAATACAGTAAAATAAATGAGAGGATTGTATGCTTCAACTGTAGAAGTGTAAATCTGAAAAATCAAAATAATGCATTTGATTTAGATTTCTATTATTGACCCTTGTTGCAAAAAATCTTAGTTACGCTCGTGTACATGTGTGCACCTATATTAAATGTTTTTAGCATTGAAGTTGAACGCCGACGCGAAGTTTTCACTTCCATATAATTTATTTTATAATTTTATTTTAAAAGAAGAGATCTATTGCCTTTACAATCTGTAAATATGTCACTTTCTTCCGTAAATCGATGTTCGTAATGCAGTACACCATCAACGTATTCAATTAATATATTGGTGCGTACTGAAACGAAGCTCATATCAAAAGGTTTAGAAATGTTATTTATTGTTTCTTTCCCTTGTAAAATATGTAAATATGTGCAGAAAAATTGGACTTAAATTGTTTTAATGCATAGTGATCATAGATGTTAAAAGTCCGGGCGTGTGTATGGCATCGGTGAATGGCATACATACAGTAAGCTGGCAGAACCATGCGCAATGATTTTTGTGGTAAAAGTTTATTACAATCGAGAGTATTTTCTTCATGGCTCTTTCATCTTTAAAGTGTCGTTTAAAAATGTATAGTGCTTAAAGTTAAAGTGCGTTCCACTAACAGACACAGGTTTTATTCAAATGAAACGCTAGACCGTGGGTTGGGGTCGTTAGTGGAATGCCGAGTATTTCACTTGTAATTATAATAAATGAAGTGATTATTTTAATACGAATACGTCTGTCAGGCCACGCCACGGATTGCGACGCACACGGTCGCGCTGTCTGGCCAAAATATATGATATATACAGGTCTTTTGGCTGGCAATTATGGTTTTAATGTAAAGGCTAATGAATATTTTTTTACGCAAATTGCCTCAAAATTTAAATGATACTAGTATCGTATATAAAAGTGTGTGAGCTATATTAATTAATGTTATGCAGCAGGATGTATTTCAATATTCAGTTCTTCAGAACTTATAAGGCTTGTCAGAACTATTGGCGGTGTAAATGTATAAATTAATTAATAACGAAATATAAGTTAATTCAATTGTTTCATATTCGATTAAATTGTATTTAGTAACACTTGAAAATATTTATTGAAAACCAAAGTCGGTTGATAATATACATTATATGTTTTATTTCGAATGATGAGACAATTGGTTTGTCTAACTATATATACTTATATAAATTTATTTATCTGCTAACTTCTAAATACGCCAGTCCATGTTATTACTTTGTCTCCAGGTAAACTTAATTATTTTCGACCGGTGTCATGTTCAATACGCAATACTCGGAATATCAATAAATTGTCTGTTACGAAATATCTAGATAACGTCAACCATATCAGATAAATTTTATCTATTCCAATATATTAGCAAGACCTCACTTATCTCGATAATTGCAAGTCATAATCTCTGCTATTGGCCCTTTAGGAACAAAAAGAGACAAAGTAATAATGTAGTGACGTTATAATCTGTAATGTTTGTTTATATAAAAATGTTGTAACCAACTGCAATTTACAGTTATGTACTTTTTCACTGTTTCCGTTTTCTTAATAAAATGTTGAAATATATATTGTTATTTTCTTTAAAACTCACGTTTGTGTATCACAGTCTGCATTGCACAAAATTTGGATACTAAACAGTTGTGCCGGTTCCTAAAAAAATGCGGCTAAGTGCGAATCAGACTCGCAGACGAAGGAAGTAGCATTATCTTTGAAAAAAGTTGAACGGTTTTTCATTAAGCAACATAAGTTTGTTTCTCATTGTGTTTGTATGAATTACAAAGTTGTGTTATTCGGTTTTTGAAAAAGTGCTATATCTCAAAAACTTAATCGTATCTTGTTCAAACCAATATTTGTTGAAAGTGTTGCTTGACACATCTACAACATAAGTTTTATACACATTTTTCACTCTTAGTTTAAAAGTTAGAGTGGGGACACAATTTACCGCTTGAAGACCTTTCTATAGACACCCCACACGTGTAGGTAAGATGAATTTTTTCTTTGTATGGGGAACCCCCTAAATTTAAATTAAAAAATAATTTTATTTTTTGTACATAATTCAGAAAGCGGTTTACAGAATACACTTATCTACGAAGTTTTAATTCCGTAGTCTTAATAGTTTCCAAATAGTGGCTGTGACATACGGACAGACAGACAGACATGACGAATCTATAAGGGTTCCGATTTTTGCCATTTGGCAACGGAACCCTAAAATGTATAGTCGCGGACTATAAGACCTTGAAAGTTATAATTATTTTTTGCAATTGAAATATTTGCATAAAGTAAACTAATTAGCCTTGTTTATAAAAAAAAAAAAAACATCGTTAATAAGGCCAAGGCGAACACAGTATAAGACTATTACAGTGCTATAAATGAGTGAAAAGTTGTACGATAATCGAAAATGCTAGAAAACCCCAAAATTTGTTAAAATATTACTCTTTGATAATTTAAATTGCATTTGATGAATCATCCATTTGTTTCTTGCCACCTTATTTCT
>DWTU01001979.1:0-12202 GCA_018251515.1 Cecropterus confusis | reverse complement strand
TGTGTATTCGTCTTTGTGTGTCCATGGCACCCACGACACAGGAGAAAATCCTACTGTGGGGCTATGAGTGTAGAACGTAGAGAGAGCGTTTATGCGTTTATGTTTCTATCTATCAGTTTTTTTTTTTAATTCTCAACAGTTAAGGGACACACGGTGTGGAGGCCTACTCCACATCGTGTGTCCCTTAAGTGAGCCGACAACCACACCCTTCCAGCGAAACACAAGAGCTGCTTCACGCTGGAAATAGGTGTGGCGGTGGTACCTTACAGGTCGAACTAGTCTTTTACCACGTGGTTAACCTTTTCACCATTCAAAAGTGATATAACACGGTACTCAAGGCATATCATGTTTAAATCTATCAAAAACAGATTCATGGCAACAAGTAGGTACAACAGAAGGCCAACCTTCGAATAGAAACGTGCCATGGAACTGAGCATTCGTTAAACTTTACAGTCAAAACAAAAGAGCCATTAGCAATCTTACGCCTCTATTGGCACAGGAAATGGAATCGCTATTTCGCTTAACAAGTTCTATCATGCATAGTTATATTCTACCAACGTCGATTCAAATGGTCCAGTGACGTCATTCCCAAAGGTTCATGTGCATTGATTCTTAGAGTTCCGTATCCAAAGGGTAAAAACAGGGCCCTATTACTAAATCTCCGTCGTCCGTCTGTCTGTCACCAGGCTGTATCTCGTGAACCGTGCTAGCTAGACCGTTGAAAATATAGAGTAAATTAAATATTTAAGGGAGGTTTCCATACACACACGGATTTTTTGGCATTTTTATAGATAAGGGTTCGAAAACCTTCATGCGCGAGTGCCATTCGCATTTGACCGGTTTATTTTGCTCTTGTTAAGCTGATAAAAATAATAAATGTGACATTTAAGTATAGAACCAGTTAAATTGTTTCAAAATGCCAGTATACTTGTTTAACTAAAAATAAAAATAGTTTTTAATTTATTCTCTTTGTCTCTTCTTACTGTCACGAAAACAAATTTACCTCTTTTGATTGAACTTTAACTACGAAATAAATAAGTACTACTTAACTAAGTTATATACTACTATACTTAACTACTATACTAACTAGTATAAATATGTCAGCAATGACAAGTAAATAAAAACGTAATGGGTGTGATCAAATAATTCGAAACTTATTGCACAGACGAAAAATACATATAAATGCTTGGCAGAATAATAAACCTTGGTCGAATTATTTATATTATCAAATATAAAATACAGTCTATCGAAATTCAGATGTATTCTTGCTCCGATGAATAATAAGTTTCATTAAGTCTAATACTGACTAGTTCGTTTTTCAATTGAAGTTTTTTTTCTTAATTTTTGTAGACGTGGGGTTAACCCTTAGCATTATTCATTTCATTCATATCTAATAAGATCGAAGTATAAAAGATGAGAGGCGTAGGTTGGCAACATTGTTTTACTCGAACCTTTCAGAAAAGAATTATTCATCATTTACAAGTTATTTGGGATGGATATTCTCATTTAACAGGATTAACCCCAACTAGGGACAGCCGTCGACGCAAACTTGTCTGTTATTACGTAAGTCCTACGTCCACCGAATTGATTTTTGTTACCATCAAACACCGAATACGCATGCGCCGATATTAACGCACACACTAACACAAATCCCCTGCACACCAACGTTTTATAAGTTCACAGCAAAACGATTCTAACTTTACTCCTCTGCGAATAACGTCCAACTTCATTCTGGATAGTATCGTATATTTTTAGACCATTCGTGCCTATTAAGGAAAATACAGACGCGCCCTCTCCCATACAAATCGGGAAACCCATTCGCGGAAGGTTTTCTTTTCTGACTGTATTTTCTGATATTTCGCATATTTAACGCCGATCTCGCGCTATTCTGCTTTCATTAACCCCAGATAGTAATTATTGGGTGTGTTTTAGTATAAACGTGTCGTTTTAGGTGATTTTTGATAGGGAAAGGTGCGACTAAAAATAGATCGCCTCCCGATTTGCTGGAAGGGAAATTTAGTGAGCATCCCATTCATAAAACACATTCATTTCATTCTGGGCAGTGGCTGAACAAAGTCGGGAAGAATAATTTTCGAGTTATCTGTGAATGAACGATATTTGTATAAGACTTGTGGAATATTGATTCAGCCGCCATCGATTGAGATTCGACACCTTCCCAGCTAAGCATCGGACAAAATGTAAGTAAACTACGTCTTACATATTGTTGTTTTATACTTATTGTAGATCAAAATATTACGAAAACTTAACGCCTTATTTTACACCAATACTTGATGATTAATAAGTAGATATACTTAAAAATGCCTGCACCTATCTAGAATATATGTATAAATTGTATATAGTAGGTATTATTTTTTATAAGTGTTGTACATTTTATTATATAGCTTAACCTTGCCATATCTAAAAATAACGACAGATATCGATTTTTTAATTCGATAAATTGATGCAGTTTCAAACCATATGCTACGATTACTACGCATTTAGAATCTACTTTTCGCTTACTTAAATATATAGAAAATATAGAAATATCATAGAAATCGTAGAATCTATAAAAGTGTCAAGTATACAACTGGCTTAGTCTGTTCGGAGGAGGAAGATAATATTATATTAATCTTTGTCTATAAGAGGACCTATATTCTTTTGTCTATGGCATATGGCAATGTCTATGGTATGCCGAAAATAGCAAGTCTATTTTTCTAAAATTGTGTTCATATGCCGTTACGATTACCTTTTGAGGTTAAATACCGAGGTCAAATGTAAAATGCTAGTACAGCGCACAATATCACGTTACTCTAAATTATTTCTATAAAAGTCACATTCAGACGACATTGTGTAGAATCCGTATTTATGGACATTAACCATGTAACTGCGCATGATAGTGACATCCGATGATAAGGCATGTTGATCTGTTACTAAGGACAGTTTTTAGAAATCGTCCATAGTTGTATGTATGTCGAATTGTATTACTAACTATGTACCCATGCTTTGCTACGTGACAAAAAAAATTTGGTTTTGCTCGCTAATCGTTGGTACGTGAAAAGTTATAGGGATGATTCGGATAAAAAAAAATGTTAACCTCGTATATGCCATCAAAAGTTTGCTATTTTTTAGCGTTCTCTTTTTCTTTAAAACTAGTTGAGCGCCGCGGCAATACCCACGTTTAAAAAATGTAACTTAAGACAGTTATTGTAGTCGAAAGTTTAGAACTTATACAATTTTAACATTAATGCTATAATGTTTCAGAGAGGACTGATAGCAGGACATTAGCAGTAGTGACGGTGGCTGCGTGCGCGTAGAGCGCGCGCGGTTTCTTAGATTTTATTTCTTGTGCGGAACCCTGATTACATTTTCTAAAATAAAAGTAGCCTAAGTTACGCCTTGACATTGGCTATCCAACAGCGAAAGTCCCGTGAAAATCGGTCGAGTGATTTCAGAGATAACCCAAAACTAACAGACAGACAGACAAAAACTTTAGTAATTAATGTTATGTTATCAGTATCATATATACTTCCATATGCATTTGATAAAAAGCTATTATTCTGATATTACAAACAGACACTTCAATTTTATTAGTATATATAAATGGAAATATGAAAGCCATAAACCAAAGGATCTAATGAAGTCACTAAAATAGTCGCCATCTTTAAATAGCGAGAAATATCGAAATCAAAAGTAACCTACAGACCGACCAGTTAAATAAGCTACATTCATGCAAAATTTCATGTAAATCGGACCAGTGGTTCTTGCGTGATTGGGTAACACAGACACCACCATCTGATTTTTATATATTGAGTATTATAGATTTTTTTACAAGACATACGTGCGCGGTTATTATGCACTGGTCTTCAGTGACGTCATAATTGCTTCACCAGACTACGCAGTGATAATCCAAGTGTATCATAGCACTACGTGACATAAGTCATATCGCCAGCAAACAACAGTTTCATCGGTTTTTCGAGGAACTTTCATTACAAAAAATTACCGATTTTAATAAAGGAGGAAGTTATCAATTTCACTGTTCTTGATGTGAAACATCTATAGCCGCACGTTAACATGATTGATAGCGTGGCGATCGCCACACCGAATTCAGTGTAGCGCCATCTGTTATACATTTTCCATACTATTAAGCGTCGAAAAAAACTAAGCGGGCTGCGGTGTTAGTTCGACTTAGTGCGGGGTACTGCTCGTAGATGGCGTTATTTTGAATATGCTATATATTTAGTTCCTCTCGCAGTCTTGTCTTTTATGCATATTACTCGTACGAACACGATGTTTCACATCTGCCAGGTGTTCCGTGACATTTTTTTTAATGAATTTAGCTGCTGTTAACACAAGTGTTTTTGATAGGATTTATAAATGAAATTTTATATGATCAGTCCATTCAAAAGTTACATTTTGGTTGCGTTTTTCATGGGAAGCAATTTAATCGTTTCAGCTGCCATCCGGCCAGTAGTTTTTGGGTGCTTTTTACAAACTTTCACCTTTACAATATTAGTATGAAGAAATATGTACCTACATACTAGGGTACTAGTATGTAGGTACCTATTATAAATGATCCGGCACATATCTAGTACCTAATTAAAAGCTAACAGATCCGCGGATACGGATACGAATACGGATCATTGGTGTCCAGATCCGCGGACACGGATACGGATCTTAATTTTCGTACAAATTTACTTACTTGATGCGCGGGTCCTTGAAGCGATAGTTGCTTTATTGACATGTTTTGATCTGTGCCCTTAGTACGAGTTTATTACATTTTCTCAAAACAACCATTGATTACGTTTTTATCTGCAAAGTACACTTTACTACGACATTTGATTTTTGCAAATAAACAATATGGAGTTTAATACTATTACATTGCTACCAAATCGCATTTTGTATATATATAAAATTATTTTTGATTTCGAGATAAAAGAACCGTAAAAGATCGACCTAAAAAATAACGGATACGGACACGGATACACATATTTTTCATGCCTCGGATATCCGCGGATACGGATATGGATCTCCGGCACATCACTATATTTTATATTGTAAGAAAATCATTATCGTTTATTCATTTACTATGTATGTAATATAAAATAATATAATCCTATCCACAGAAGTAATATATATAACTTCTTTTTATCATAAATTTTCAAGCAACCTTAATGAGTTGGAATTCTAAACATGAAATACGAATAAAGAGACAAAATATTTCTCATTATTCGAAGCCAAAATATTTGAATACGAGGCCCGAGGTAGATGTAATAGTATTATGTGACAATTCAATTAACCGTGCGCGACCTGATTATGTCTCAAAATAAAGAGCTTGCTAATAGTAGCGCACGGAGGATAAACAGTGCGACAGTAGGTTCGTTGAAAAAATAAAGGCGCGACGACGCCCGAATAAATGAGAACGGCGATAAACAGGAGGATTCGTTCCGAGCGAAGGGTCGATATCGAAATACATTATTCCCCGATCCGAGTGTTCCGATTCAAATTGAAAGAGCACCTCCAACATGAGATTTCTCAGGCGGCGAGTGGGCGCAGAATATAAATCGGCACATAACCAGAAATGGAAAGGCTGTGAATTTCCGTTTCGTGGCGAGCGGTCGTGTTTCACTCGTGCTCTATTACATATGCAGAGACCCCGGAAAAAATGTTAATTACACCTTAAATAACAGTTTCTTTTCTTTTCACATTTAAGTACCACAGTAAATTAACAAGTTCATAAAAGAAAGAATATCTATCTCTAGTAGTTTAGTACGTATATAAAGTAAGTTAGTCACTGAAAATAACTAGTAATTTCATGCGTCAATTTCGCAATGCCACATCGTCACAAAATACATAAGTAACTGTTATTTACTTTTGCTATTCGTTGAAAATAAGAATGTATTTTTATAGGCAATTAAAACACTTATTATGTAAACAAACTCAAACCGATCAGATTTAATGCTTTATTGGTTTACGATTACGACTATCCCATAAATACTTTACGTAAAGTGAATACAACAACTTATGCAGCAGAAATGGGACTTACAGCTCCTCTCATCGTGTATTCTGCCCTATTCGCAACACGCCCAGTCGATATTTACGTAACAAGCGTCTTTGCTGATTCCTGACACAGTCTCCCTCTTCCTTAAGTCGTAACAATAATACTGGAATGTCGCTTATATCGGATATTTACTTAACTAATCTACGTCGGCCTTATTTGTGAACTTATCCAATTAATTCTCTGATTATACCTCTGATATAACCAATACTGTTTGTGGTAAATTGGCTTTTAGAAACGACACAAAAATATCTATAAATTAATAACGTATATATAATCATAGTTTGCGTTTGTTTCGTTTCACATAAATGTTTAAGGTAAATTGATGCTACACTTTGAAACTGACTTTAGATTTTTTCGAAAAAATAAAAAAAGAATGTATTGAAACAATCATAAATAGTGTCGAATACAATGGCTATAAAGTGTCATTGTAGTTACGAATATTATTAAGAAATATTGGATCCAATCAATAAATGATTATTCCGAATTAAGCATTAGTAAAAGATACTCTATAAAACAGCTCAAATTTTACAAAAGTGAATCACGAACTAGTACAAAAGAATATCTTGAAGACAAGTTTGAGCGGTGCCTTTAGTTTAAGCGCGATGATTTGGAGTCGCCGGAGGGCGCTACAAGCAAGTCGTAGGCAACGTCGTAGGCACTAACTTTATTAAGGACGAGACGCTCGCGCCGTCGGTGAATCAAGGTGACGAGCCTCCACAATGCCCTATTCAGATTTTAATAGCTTCACGCC
The DNA here is from genome assembly GCA_018251515.1 of Cecropterus confusis. Taxonomy (NCBI): domain Eukaryota; kingdom Metazoa; phylum Arthropoda; class Insecta; order Lepidoptera; family Hesperiidae; genus Cecropterus; species Cecropterus confusis. The sequence goes on along the minus strand of DWTU01001979.1, from coordinate 5,393 downwards.
CAATTGCGCTTCAATACGGCTTCTGATCTCGGCTAGTTATTTAATTAAACAAAGATTTTAGAGATGAATTCTCGCATGAAGCGGTTTGATATTAAATTATTAGGAGCTATTACGTAATTTTCGGACATAATGGTAGTCATTATAAGGTAATTGCATACGTTCATAGTTGCATTAAGCGTTCGAAGAGAGAGTAAAACACACGCGTTGTCACGAGAACAATGGTAAGCGACAAGTTGCGGGGCACGGGGGCTGGGTTGACGCAAAGTTTGGCAATTATGGAGACCGCATGTCTGAGAGCGTCGCTACACTCATTACGGACTGAACTGAAACTCTACTCATCTATGTTAAAAGTGTATGTATGGGACGAGAGGTTACGCGTACCTATTTGAAGGCACCATTTGCGTACTTCATTGAAATGTTTAATCTTTTAACCCATAAATATCCCTAAGTTTAGTATGGATTTCTATCCAAACTAAAGGAGTCGTAAAACATTATTTATCGTATCGATCCAGTGCGAATTATTTAATGGCAATACATATAGTAATTAGTGATTTAAACGACTTTAGAACTAAGTTTATTTAAAGTGCAGTAAAAACTATTTGAGCATTAACTTCAAAAAAGTTTCTAAAGGTTTAAATTTTCAATTTATAGGACGTATGTAGTGTACTTGAAAATTAGCAATCATATGCAATATTTTAGATTTATAATCGACATAACCCGCGTGTCTAGAAAAAGGCCTGTATCCGATTCTAGTTCGGTGTACATGAATAAGTCAAGTCATAATTGTAAATACAACAGACACCACAAAAACATACCCTTAGTATGAAATATTTGATCGTAATTATGTATACATATGTATAATGACAACTTCATGAGATACCCTTTGGAAGGTAAAAAGTTCCCTGAACAACTTTGGTAAAAAATTCTAATTACTTCATTAAGCGCATCCTATCTTTGAATTTGACAAAAGCAAAGTGTGACTAAGTGAGATATTATCAATTTTTTTATTCGTTTGAAAGGCCTATTGATGCCATTATGTGTGGAATATAACATCTTTCAAATGTCCGCCACGATTTATCTGGGTGGAGCGCATCCGAAATGTGCAATTTTCCATGACTTTGGCGCATAAATCAGGCTGATTTTGACCGATGGCATGGGTTATGTTGGCTTTGAGGACCGCTGTTTTGAAACTATAGCTGCCAAGCAAGCTGCTGGACAAGATGAAGACTAAAGTCAAATCGCACGATCTCGGTAACCAGTTCACATCACGTCCATGTGATATGACTATTCCCTCAAATTGCATGTGCAGAACATCCAATGTGGAATGAGCCGTGTGGCACCTAGCGCCATTTTTTTGAAACCACATGTCATTGTCCAGATCTTTCATATCAGGCGTACAGAAGTTGGTAATCACATACCTATAATGCGTATATTATATGCGAGTTGACAGTGATGGCCTGGCCAACGCTGTTTTCAAAGCAATATGGACCGATGACGCCGCCAGCCTTAAATCCATACCAAACACAGACTTCATCAAGATGGCTGTGATCAACTGTCAAACTTCGGAAGTCTGTTGGAAGATCCATTATAAATTTAAATTTTTATATAATGCTGTTAGAAAAAAAATCATTTTGAAATAAGCTGCCCTTTGTACTATATAGGTTTGATGTCTGAGTACAATAACATAAGTTAATAAATAAAAAAACATGAGTTTCTTTAGTTTAGATGTAGTAGTAGTTTAGATGAGTTTTGACCTCTACCTGCTTGCCACGTGTCTAACTTATTAAATTCTACGCAGAAACAGTTGAAATGTCATTCCTTAGATCATTCCTTAAAGTCATCGCGATGAAACAAATAAAATGAAGTAATAAATGAAGCATTCAGTCTTTAATTGTGAATGCGTGGCGAAATAAAAAAAAAGAAAAAAAAAACTACCTCGAAACTGGCATAGTCACGTATTTCGGCAGAGCTTAAAAAACTACACGAATTTATAAGCCGAATATGACGGCTCGATTCCCCGCCATTGTTTCGCAGAGCCGCGGGGGATGACAAGCATTGTGTCACCAAACGTTCGTGCGCGTCAATTCACGCCGCTCCGAACAAAATATACGCGATATTAACAACTTGCGATATGGAGCCGCGGAAAAATATAGCTCGCGAGGAATGAACTATGTCGTTGTTTTTTTTTACATCTTTTACAGTGTTTGTTCCGGTTACAAGTCATAAACTCTCGGTATAAAAAGTTCGTAGATATTGCACCTCAGTTGGGTGGCATCAATTAAAGAAGGATAAAAGAGGCGTACGTTTCATTTCTGAATATAATTATATTTTTTTCTTCTGGTAACATTGAAAAGTTTCATTTGACATGTAGTGTAAAGTTTGACTTGTACGACAAATTGAATAAGAATTTGTACTCATACGTCACGTGATTCACCAATGAGTAACATAAACTTATGGGCAATCGTATCACAATATGTATCGCCGTATCGTATATGATAATACTGCAACGACATTTAAATAATGTTAATTTTAATTGTTGAGTTAATAATATTAACACACATATGAACAGTGGTACAACGAGTATTGTTCGACCGACACACCTATTTCTAGAGTAAAGCAGTTCTTGCGTTTCGGTGGAAGCGTATAGTAGCCGGTTCATTTATATATGAGGCGACCATCTCAGTCCTTGGGAGTAGTGACCCATCCGTGATCGACTTCACATAGAACCCCTGTTCTATATGAAGTTGCTTACAGATGTTCATGGGTGGCAGTAACCACTACCAACACCGGTCGGACTTCACTGGTTCTACCACCTGTGTTATGAGTCCTGCGTTATGAGTACTATGTATGCACACAACATTGTCACCAACATCCAAAATCGGAACGTGTGTTTGTATGTATGTTGAAATATATTGAACATAGATTTATTAGATTAAAGGTTAAAGGATAAGAGGTTCCCAGACTTTTTTTCTCATAGGCCACTTTCTAAATTTATCTGGTTGCGGTGGACCTCCTGCAGCTAAATTTCTACCAAAATGTGACGATTACATCTAACTATGGAAATTTGCGTTGCGGCTGACATTCAACAAAAAAAAATACAAAATCTAAATTGACGACCAAAAAAAGTCGCAAAAACTATACATATAGTATTTAACACCAGTATCCCTACATTATTGTAGTCAAGCCAGCATTTTAGTTCTTCACTATCAAAAGCAGATGCATTTTAGTGGAATCCGCTCACGAATTGTGGACCCCTGTATTTTTTTTGTCCCGCAAACGTGGACCCGTCGAGTCTCCCGTGGAACCCTGGAGTCCACCTGAGCCACTTTGGAAACTGAGGGATTAAACAAACATTCTATTTTAACGTAACTTCATAGTTCTTTGTTCTAGTTATACAGGACAGCAAACAAAAAGTTCGTGTTACATTGTGTACTAACTGAAGGACCCGTGCTTCGCTACGTGACAAAAATTTGGTTTTACTCGCTAACCGTTAGAGTCCGTTAGTTCCGGACCGAAAATTAAATGTTAACCTTATATATGCCATCAATAATTTGCTTTTTTTTAGTGTTATCTCGGAATGGAAATATCAAAGTCTGAAACATAGGACGTAGTGATGTCACTAAAATAGTCGCCATATTTAAATGGTGCAAAATATCAAAATCAAAAGTAGCCTAGTTAGTAGACTGACTACTTAAATAAGCTACATCCATGCAAAATTTCATCTAAATCGGACCACCGATTCTTGCGTGATGGTAACACACAGACATACACCATCTCATTTTTATATCTATATATATAAAAGCGAAAGGATGCTCACTCACTCACTCACCAATTGACTAAACATCGCATAGCAACTACTAAAAGTAGAAACATGAAATTTTGACAAGATGTTCCTTTTATGATGTAGACGTCAGCTAAGAACGATTTTCTGATATTCCACCCCTAGGGGGTAAAATAGAAGATGAAAGTTTGTTTGAAAGTCTGGCCATTTAGATGGAAAGTCAATGAAACTTAGTATTTGGCTTTGTGGTTTGATAAAATAAAATATCTATTTCACCGTTTTTGAAAAATCAACCCCTAAGAGGGTTAAATAGAGTTTGACCGTTTTTTTGGAAATCTGCCAATTTTGATGAAAGCTCTTAAAAACTTTGTATTTGGCTTTATGATTTGATAAAATAAAGCATTTATTCCACCTTTTGGATAATCAACCCCTAAGGTGGAAAAATAAGGTTTGCAACTTTGTATGGAACTTCGCCACTTTTGATGCGAGTACAATGAAACTTAGTATATGCCTTTGTCTATTGACATAATGAAATATCTATTTCTCAGTATTAGGAAAACCAACCCCTAAGAGGGTGAATTAGGGGTTGCAAGTTTGTTTGAAAGTTTGCCAATCTTAATGCAAGCAGAGTGAAACTCAGTATTTAGCCTTTTGTTGTCGTGAAGTGAGAAATCTATACCACCGTTATTGGATAAACAACCCCTAAGAAGGTTAAATAGGGGAGGAAATTTTGTATGAAGGTCCGCCAATTTTTATGCAAACTCAATAAAACTTAGTAGTTGGCTTTATGGTTTGATACAATAGAACATCTATTTCACCGTTTTTGAAAGATAAACCCCCTAAGATACACCCTCTTAATATGTAATGTAATAGGATGAAAAGTTTGTTTTGAAATCTGCCAATTTTGTTGCAAAAAAATAAGTATGGTATTTGTTTTCTGGTTTTTATATAATGAAAGATTTACTTTAATGTCTTTGGAAAATAACTCTTAAGGGAGTGATTTAGGGGAAGCAAGTTTGTTTGGAAGTAAAACTTAGTATTTGCCTATGTGGTTTGATAAACTGGAGAATCTATTACACCATTTTCCTAAACAACCATCTAAGTGTGTTAAACCAAGCATTTCGGATATTAATCACTTGATTCATCTTTTTTTACAATATTTTGTGTCAACTAAAACTAACACATATCATAAATGCACATGATGTTAGTGTTTAGAGATATTTATGATCACATTTGTTGCAAGCTTGACTTGTTATTTATTAGATTTGCAATTAGTAAACAGCTGAATCTTTTTCAAAATACGAGCATTTAAGGCGTCGCTAAATTAAGCAAATATCTCAAAATACCAGTGTTTCGTACACATTTGCCCAGATTTATTAGAGAACGTGCAGTGGAATATTCAACGGTTTTATTATGCACTTTCAGCAACTCACCGCCCCCGGTTGGCGCGGTATTATACATTGCGACGGGTCATGTACTAGATGGGGAAACCTTCAAATGGTACCCGACGACGTGGGAGTATTGTCGGGTTATGTGATCCCAGGAGGGGACGCTCCAAGTGGGCTAGGCGTAGGCCCACTCTGGATGCGTCCAAGGGCTGCGGGGGACAGGG
>DWTU01001978.1:0-12208 GCA_018251515.1 Cecropterus confusis | reverse complement strand
AACCCTCTTAGGGGTTGATTTTTCAAAAACAGTGAACTAGATGGTTCTTTATATCTAACCACAAAGCTAAATACTAAATTCATTGATCTAGTATCAAAATTGACGGACTTTCATATAAAATTTCATCCCCTGTTTAACGCCTTTAGGGGTGAAATATCAGAAAATCCATTCTTAGCTGACGTCTACGTTATAAATGAAGCCTCTCTTCAAAATTTTATGTTTCTACCTTCAGTAGTTTTGGCTCTGCGAAGTTCAGTCAATAGGTGAGTGAGTGAGTGAGCATCCTTTCGCTTTTATATATATATATAGATTTATTATTATTTTTTTACACACAAATGATAAATTTGTAACTAATTTTGTAAAAAAAAAATATCTGTTACAGTATGCTCTAAATTTCAGTCACGGAGTCGAAAAAACTCCTCAGTTTTAATCAAAAGGGTATAATAAGACAGTCAATTCTTTCTTTATTTTTCTAGACCGCATTCCAACTTATATCTTTCATAAATTATTCCACCCATCATCATAATATACATCTGATGTTTTTGAAATGTCCATGAGTTGCTACTCAAGGATATTTCAAAACCATGTTATTGCTAGGACCAATGCTTCTATATAGTATTGTTTGTGAGTCATAGGGAAGAGTTCCATATGCCATAGGTCACATAATCATTTGTATTTTATCCTCGGAATATTAGGCATTCCCTTTTGTGGTGTGGTCTTAATGAGACTTGGCGTTGGGACACTCACAGTGTGGTGGTGTTTTGTAGGTTTTAATTATGACAAGAAATTGAAGCACTTTTAGACACCAAGAAAAACTATTTTTTTATAAGTATGAAGTAACAAATGTAAGTACTTCACCTGCATTAATCACTGTAAGCTTGTAAGAAACTCCATAAAGAACAAGGGTTCTACCGGCAGCGGATCAAATGCATTTACCACTCCTGAGGACTGAGATAGTCGCTTTATAGTTAAATAAGGCAGCATCCTTTACAGCGAAACGCGATGACTTCTTTACATGAGAAAAGGGCGAAAACATCGTTTAAGTTCCATGTAGGTCTGCTTTTCCGTTCCTAATTTTTTTTTAACAAAAAACAGAAACCGACTTCTATGCCACAAAAAAGTTGAAAATAATTTAAGTGTATATTGGGTTAGTACATACACAGTATACGCCTTTGGCTTAACGGTTTATAATGGTTAACGGTTTAGGTATTGGGTACCAATACATCATGAAGGTAAAAAAAATTAAGTTCGAATTTCTTGTCTAAAGCCTCTATTTAATAATCTGCTTAAAACTTAACTTAATTTACTATTTACTTTAATTATATCATTGTTATGTTAAAATTTCGTATTACCCGCTCAATAATTGGGTCGTTACAATGACATGAAACTCTTCAAGTTCTGAAGTAGTAGGAGGTAGCCAATTATAATAAAAGCCGTTCGGAAAAATGAATGCAGTGTAGGATTAAAAATTAAATCCAGCACTTAATTAATTGTCATTTCTCTTCAATTTGCTTTGACTCTGAAATTCAGTCCTTTTTGCAATTAAACTGTGAGCATAATAAAATTTTAATAAATACAATGCAAAGTATTTTATACATAACAACAAAATGACGTTAAATCAATTGCTTTTTGAAAGTACGAAGAAAAGTATGAAAGAGAGAGTCTGTATATATTTTTGACCGGATTCGTGGATCCTTATTATCGAATTATATTATATCGAAGTATTCGATTTGTATTTATTTATATGAATTTGAATAAGTGCGAAGCATTTATCAAACAATCTACCACCAAGATCGTTGTTAGTGTGTTATTTTGAATTGGGATGCAAAAATTTTAAGTTACCAAAACTAACATCCAAATTCAAAAGATGTGTAAATACAAATATACAGAGTAAATAAACAGAGGTAGTAAGAGGTAAGTTTCGCCAGGCGGTAGAACCAGTGTAGTTCGGGGGAGGTACCACCGCCATACCTATTTCTAACGTGAAACAGTTCTTGCGTTTCTGTGAAAGTGTGTGGTTGCCGGCTTACTTATATATAAGGCGACCTTAGTTCTTAGGAGTAGCAACGCATCTGTAATCGGCTTCAGGTAAAACCCATATATGAAGTTGCTTACGTCCATGGGCGGCAGCGACCACTTACTATCAGATAAACTGTTAGCTTGCTACTTTATTATAATAAAATGTAAGGTACATACTCTAATAAAATGTCCAACATCAAAGAGGAACGCGAAACAGTCGTGTATAAAGTTACAAAGTGACACATACAATTACTGTCACGGAGATGAGCCTAAGGCTAGAAATAGGCCCGGGCCCGGCACCGCACGAAGCTCTAAGTACCTCAATATTTCATGCTTACATAAAACAACTTGGCGGGAACTCTGCAAAGCAGGAACAGGGCGTGCTACATGTTGATAAAGACCTCGTTGAAATCACTTCTTAACGCCACGTATCATAAAGTCACTGAGAATTTGGCAAGTTCTCTCCTTTGCGTACAATTTTTGTTGGAATCCAAAGCCCGATTTTGAAGTTTAGTTGGACAGGATATCGCGTAAAGTCCTACCTTTTATATGTTTGTTTTTATTCAATTTTATACAGAAAAGAATTATATTTCATATCTAATAATTTGTAAATAGGAGAAATCCTATACAAATCAAGTTTTTTTTTAAATCAGTCACGAACATACAATTACACATATTTGTTTTTTTATGGAACACATAGGTAAAGAGTAAAAGAACGACAATTATATTGTTTATTTTTGTAATTACATTTATAATCTTGGTATTTTTATCATTTTTTATTTGTAACCTTACCAGAGTACGAGGAACGACTTGGATAAGTACCCTTAGTACGAGTATATAATGTTTCCTCCAAATAAACATTGTGTACGTTTGCGCCTATTACATACATTACAAAAACATTGCAAGGTAAAATCGAAAACGTAAATTATAATCGTAATAAACTCGTACAAAAAACACAGTAATTCTAAATTTAACAGTAGAGTACCCATTGTTTAAATTTAGAATTACTGAGAATTATTTAGAATCACTGTATTTCGATCACTTTAAAATCAGGGGGCCTATTCTAGACCAAGCAAGCTACCAGTTGTCATCAATCGGCATGTGAGTGAGATTGACGCTGTGCAAATCAATTTCGTGTAGCACCTGCAGTGAGCGCCGTGTTGTTATTCTCTTGCTGCCAAACCGTAAAATTGCTATTTGTTTTATATTTCAACTACCTCAAGCCCATGGTTCCGCTTCTGGACAGTTTTTAAATTGCAATTTTTCCCCAGGTCCATTTTAAATCTTGTTAGATGAAAATCGGTTAGCGGTTTTGCATAAAAATATGAATAAAAATATATTAAATGCATATACGTCAAACATGCACCTATGCACCATGCACATATGCACCAAACATGATCTGTGTTTGGTGTGTAAAAATTTGATCCATTTCATCCATTGAAATTACTTGACACTAGTGTTCTCTCAGTGACGTCATTCGACAATAATCATAAATTTTCGAATTTTTTATTCACATTGAGTACCCATCAGATATTGGGTACCTAAAGCTTAAACGCTTTCTACACTCATAGCCCCCACAGTAGGATGTTCGCCTGTGTCGTGGGTGCCATGGCATGCCATATAAATACGAATACACAAATACCCAGACCCGGAGCAGAATCTAAACTCATCGGACCGAACCCGGAACTCATTGCCTGTTAGACCGTTATGGTGACCGCTCCACCACGTGGGTCATCTTGTATTGGCTAACAAACGAAAAAAGAAAAAAAGTGGTCGATGAACAAACAACTGAACTATTTTTTTTGCTTATTTTTTGATATTATTGTAATAACAGCACAAATATCCTATTTAAATTTTTACATTCACTATATATTAAAAACTAAGATTTGTTTTGTCGTTTCAAGTTTTCTAGAATATATCGTTAAACTGTAAAACAAATGATGTGAAAACTCAGTCGTCGTCCAGAATGAATATAAAATTTCACCAATGTAAACTATATGTCCAGTAGCAAGCAAAAACTGTATGGTAAACAAAGTCCGGCAAATAGTTGGACATACGTACAGGAGCATACAGCTATATAACTGTGCTTGTTGTTTGTTTACGACATTTAAATTCAGTACAGCAACTTACGGGAAAGAGTTTTAGCATTTGTCCGGTGCAGCTGAACTCACACACAGAATTGTAAATTTATTCGTCGGTTTCTTAACGCCGGGGTCAGTGGCCGAGTTCGCTGCATTTCAGAGCTCAGCCGTCATTTTCCACAGATATTGAAAGGTATATTAGAATACATTTGGATTGAATGGGACATATTTTGTTGTAATTTATTTCAGATCATGTAGTCGATATGATAAGAGCTTACCTTTAAAGAAAATATTATCAGATGCAATTTAAGGATTTAACAAAATTATTTTTCTTTTACCTCTACCAACAAATATATTCGTTGCTATTTTTCAGACTTGTGGTCTGTTTTTTAGACTTCCAATGATCGCTGTATAGTACAAAGCGAATTCCTTGCTGACAATGCACTTAAAACGTGACCTATTTGCTACGTTTGAAGTTTGATTCAAAAAATCTTAAACGCGCAGCTAAACAAAACAGTACGTGTTACTGCCCTCAAACACGGCATAAGAAGGTGTTGCTTATAATTTAGCCGGTGTAAGATTGCGCCGTAATGCGGGGTAAGGGCTGCCCGGATTGCTGTATTTCCTTAATAGTCTGCATTTACCCTCGCCGACAATTTGCGACAAGAGCGTGAGCTAAATTGTCGCCGGGAGGAAATAAACTAATTTACTTATACATGACATTCATAAACTAAGCGTTTGTTGAAATATAAACGGCTACTGAAAGAGAATAAGTAACATAATAAAGCGAAACAATAGACAATTGGGACGCGAAACGGTCTTTAAGACGGGCAGAGGTTATTTCTGTTATTGTTCACTTGCGTCTTCCTGTCTAAGATTTGGTTAATATTAAATACTTTTTTTGCGTTAACAAAGCAAAAACTGTTTCGACTGTTTTTGCTCTGCTTTGTGTACTGTTTATTGTGAATAAAGCAAGAAATGGCCAGCGGCAATTTATACTCGTATTTGTGTTCGTTTGGTTTCGTGGAGTAGACGGATTTCTCTCAAATTATAGAAATTGCTATTAAGATTTCCCAGCCCTCCTTTTTTGCAAGTATATGCGATGTACAGTACGTAGAACCTACATTTTTATTGTATACTAGCTGAATCCCACGGTTATACTCGCGTTTAAAAAATGTTACTTGACATATTTACATATACGTGCGCGTAGAGCGCGCGCGGTTTCTTAAGTTTTATTTTTTTTGTGCGGAACCCTAATTACATTTTCTGCAATAGAAGTAGCCTCAGTTACGCCTTATGACATCAGCTAGCCAACAGTGAAAAGTTCCCTCAAAATCGATCCAGTGGTTTCAGAGATTACCCAGAACAAACAGATAGACAGACAAAAATTTTAGTAATTAATGTTTTGTTATCAGTATCGTATATAATTTATATATACATTTGGTAGAAAACTATTATTTTGTATATTACAAACATTATATTAAAAACAGCCATTTCAATTTTATTTATATGTATAGATGTGGATCGGGCACAGGACCTTTTGTTAATTGAGCTAAGTCTGGGGCATACATACTTCGCTATGCCACTCAACGTGATTGTTAGTCAAGCCAGCATTGGTATTGGTATTTTTGAGACAAGTATTAATGACTATTGTCCTTTATTAATATTCAAACTTATCAGTTCACATTTAAAATGCACAGCAAGGTATTCCTTTCCAGTGAAATCCTCTGTTTAGCGGTGAATTTTAACGACTTATTGGTTTTTAGAACTATTAATAAGTACTGGGATAGACTGTGTTAGTCCTCTACAATAAGAAAACGCTCATGAAAATTTCATAGAAGCTGTCTTACGTCCAAGCTTTGACCGTGATCCGTCTGTTTTCATAATTCTGCAGCACACCACTGTTAGCTCAAAGCGTTCAGATAACTGTTTCGTATTGAACCTTTTGAATGCAAATATAGTCAAATCGATAATTAATAAATAATCATTAATCATTATTAATAAGGATTAATTAGTTAGAAAATTAAGAAGTCACTCAGTTTTCCTTCACTCTATCATAGCTATATTGATTATAATTTCAAAACGTCGTCGAATCCCTTGTCATTCGACTTTACTTTTCACAGTGTTAAGCGCTGCTGTTCTGGTGTAAGGGAAAGACTACGATAAGGCGTTCCAACTTGGTCCAAAGAAGTAGCATAGCTTCTGTGACAATAACGCTTAATGATAACATTGCGTTATTTTGTAGAAATAGAGAGTGGTGGTTCCTCCAGAGTCGAATCACGGAGAATTTTATCATATTTATCAGATGGACTATGTAGTCCATCTGATAAATTGTCCGTTGCTTGTCCGTTACTTCTATTATACAAAAAAAATATACGGTATTGTACAAACTAGTTAACGTTGCGAGGAGGATGGAACATAATTGGACACTACGTCCATTCTTATTCGTATAGTACCCACATCCATAGTGCGCTCTTTTTACACTTCCATAAATAAGTATGATAAATACTACAAACTTTGAGTTGCAAGTAAAATTTATGTTTAGCTTCATCCAAAGCGTAAATTCTCGCATATTTTCATACGAAACGTTATTCGACGAATGGCAATCAAAACTAACCTTTCTGAATATTAATTAGATATCCATGAATACATAGTATGTAATCATGTTAGCGTCCACTAGCACTCACTATGAAAAACATATTTGAATTTAATGGAATGCTCTTTGCATATAAAAAGTATAAACTGAAAAATTTTGGCACGGTATACATTCATCTTTATTAAGCTGTTGTTTCGTACACTGGTGCATAATAAATGGTAATCCTCGCAAAATTGCGAAAAATAGCGATATGTATTCAAAACATTTTGTTGAAGCGCTAATTGATGTGCTGTGGTGTGCGGCAAATGAACGAATGGACAAATAGTGTTAATGATATTAGGCTTAAAAATGCGTTTATTTTACTATTGATAGATATTTTTTTAAAAAGTCGTGATCTAAAATTATTAATGGGCTAACCGTGGCGGTACCCACGCCATACTTATTTAATCTTTATTCAAACAAAGAGCGCTAAGCTAAGTAGAGTAACCTTTTGTGTTTTGATTTGGTGAGGTAGGGCATCTTATAACTTATTCCCAATTAGTTTTTAGAAAACAGTTTAGTTTTAGAAAACATAATGCGTAAATATGTAATTGACTTATAGTTAGTTGGAGTGCACTTTGCAAGTAGCTGTTAAGTAGCTGTCAATTGGCCACTTGTACCCAAAAGTTCACAATACTTCAAAGTTTATCTATAAAAAAAGTCTGAGTCTACATTTTATAACATCTTATGGAAAAGATAAAAACGTTGGTAGCGAGTCCACTGTATCAATTTTACACTGAACCTTGATACTTTGGTCGGATGTGAACTTTGCAACATTGTTTGTTTATTGGCCAGCGGCGAAACTTTCACCAACTAATCGACGGGTGTCAGTCGTAAACGTTCAGAGTTGAGGAACTTTTCCTCTTCACACGGAATCGACGCAATGAATTATGCATGGGAATTAACTTTGACGCCAGATACAGGCCAAAAGATTTATTTGCCGATATGATGTGTTAGAAAACAATCCAAGTTGTAGCCAGTTTCTGAAATATGGCTCTTGTTTCACTGTGAACGTCAAACGTTCAGTAAAGTTTAGATAAGTTAATACTTTCTTGCTTGTTTTAGGGTCGGCTGTCATGCATTGAGTTAGGATTTCAATATAAGATCTAAAAGTTTTAGAACCTTATATAACTTTGCATTGATATTGTAGAAGAAACAAGCAAGCAATCCATCTCATTGTAGTGACTATAGCCTACCATAAAAATCGGTCATCGATGCGTTGCTAACACTGATGACTAGGATAGAGAGCCTCTTTACTAAATAAAACCTATTAACGAAAATAAAGGAAAACACTACGCAAAATCTGTTTGGGGCTGTTTTATTATTCTAGCAATAATAATTATATTGTATTACATTTTAATAATTTATTTACTTCCAGTAAGTAAGATGTTTGCCTACAGCAATTTCGCCGCTGGAATAGCAGTTCAAAAACGATTTATGTCATTAAAATGTCATACAAAAACAGAGCCGGTGTAGTGGCTGGGCCTTTTATCTGAGTTACGCACGCTCTTACAGGACCTTCCCGGAAATTTAACTTCGTTAAGAATGAAATATGTCCCGTCGTTATTCCACGGCTTGTTGCGCGAATACTTACATTTCCAGTTCTCTAGTTTTCTCATCAGAACCAACGGAAATAATTTTAACCGAGACTGAGTTATGACAAAACTCCGACGGACATTGCCGCATCCGTAATGAGAATGGAGTCGAGATATGTCGGTAATTTATTATCACATGCTCGTGTTCAGAGCGTTTCGAAGCAAGAAATCATCTGTTTTTTGCTACAAATATCAGAACTAGACACGTTTAGTACCGGATATCAAACATGCAATATCGTTACTTGTGGCTAGCATTAGGAATATTTACTGCGTGTTTCGGCGTTGGCGAGAGATAAGGCGGCGTTACATGAGGTGAAATAGTAGGTGGGTGGCGCAAGGAAGTATTTAATTAAACCTACCTGAGGGGTACCTTACATCACCGTTGATAATCACCGTCGGGTTGCTACGTTTACATGTTTGGATAACGTAGTGTTATTTTTAAGAGGTTTAGAGGTAAGTAGTAAGTACATATATTTAGGTACGTAGGGTGATGTTTTTATAAAAGTTGTATTATAGACTCAAAATAATCATTTTATAAATGATCTGTAATTTAAAAAACAGGTGTCTATAAAATATTTTTTTTTTATATATTCCCCAACGATGACATCAAACCTATAGGCAACTTCAAGATAAAATGTGTGTAAAATTATCTAAAGAATTTCTTGGCATCAAACAAAAATGCATATATGTATTTTTTCAATGGTTGAAAATGGTTTAAAAATAGTATGTGAAAATAATGACCATAATTAATAATTTCATAATTCACTATGAAAATTAAATTAAGTCTTAAACTGAATGCATGATTTAGAATATAATGACTAATGATTAATGATTGAGCAAAAGTCAACGTCAAATACAGTTTCACCTTTTGCTTTGAAACATACTTTTTAGTATTTACTAATTTTCTTTTTCTTCTAATAATATGGAAAATAACATCGTAAACACCTTACTGGATCATGAAAGAGTGACAAGCACATATGTGGACATTTATTTTTATGATGATTATTGCAAAAATAAGTTACCAACAAGCGAGGAAAGCATTACAAACGAACTTAAATCAAGTGCAGATATAGATGCAGAATGGATTTCTCCTAGTGATCTTCTGATAGGCAAAGTTGAACTCAATCCTCCATTTACTTCGAAAATTACAAGAGGTAAAACACACGAAGGTATTCTTTCTATTGGAAATGAAGTTTTAGAAAAAGAACATAAACGATTTTTGGCGTCCTTAACTACTTTGTTGCATGATAATGATGAATCTTGGAATCATATATTAATAAATGAAAAAAAACTTATCACAAAAAGGGTAAAAGACATTTTTCAAGACATATTTGAACAAAAAAGTAAAATAATGAATGAGGAGATAATGAAATTTTATGAACAAACACTTCAAGAACTGGAATCACATTTACAAACGGAAGTTCAAAATGCATTAAAGAGTGTGCACGCAAATATGATAAGCAGTTTCAATATTGAAATTCCGTCTAAACTCAACAAGGAAAGAGAAATATTGGAATATGTTTTAAAAAACAAATATAAAACCGAAGTAGATAAGATTGTAAATTACTATAAGCTTCTATTGGCAAATGAATTATACAAAAACAATAAACTTATCAACTGTGCCTTAAATGACAGGAATGATGCTTTGCAAGCTTTTTGTAGGCAAATTGATGCTGAACGCCTTACAGCTTCTATGTACATCATGAGTATAGAAAGAAAAAAATGTGTTATTAAGAAAATGTTTTTAGAAAAGTATCAAAGTTCAAAACTGTCCGACAAACTTATGAAAATAAAAGAAAAGGAGGATATTATCGAAACTTTTAAACAAAGAGAAAGAAAAGTCTCGGATATTAATAAGCAATGGGAAGACAAGATGAAAAAGGTACTTGAATTGTTTTCTAAATTCATTAGTTTCTCTTTGAAGTTACTACCTGAACAATCAACATTTTTACTGGATTTTCAAAAAATGGTAGCTTTGCAAATAAATGAAATGCAAAAACATCCAAATATTCAGCCTAACATTTTAATTGATGAAGACACTTTGGCTAATATTTTTGAATTCGAGACATCAGCTCCCGAAAAGAAAGAATGCGAACTTGAACCATTTGTCTTAACAGGCGATTCATCAGAATCTATTCCGCCACGTTATGGAAGTACTGAAACTTTACCTTGGGATGTCGACCTTCCAATAATAAGAGTTAATCGAGAATACGTATATGCAAAGTGTCACGGTTATGAAGATATCAAAAAGTTTTTGGAATCACAGCAATGTCGATGTGCACATCAGCCTTCGCCATCTTATTCCGAGAAACTACCAACTCCAACAGTACAGTTGCCATCATCAAGTACTCCAATTGTAACTACATCGTCTACTGAGTCATTATTGATTGATGATTTGCTCCGACTTGAAGACTGTCCTGCTAGAAGATGCAGACATTTGCAACATGAAAATTTGTTCCCTTTCTTGCCTTCTTATTTAGATTTCAACCAGACAAACTTTGAAAGAGTTACAGCAATACTTGACAAAACTCCTCCAATGGATAAAGCACCTGAACTGTTTAGAGCAAAAAATATAGCGAACAGTGAGATACCGTTTGAAGAAACAAAAGAAAAATATCGACACGCTGAAACACAATATTCTACTCAAGAATTTGACACAACAACAAACATTTCTTGTACTTGCGTAAATGAGTATAAAATAGAAAAAAACATATCGAATGATATAATTAAAAAGACTCCTAGCGAAATTCTTACTGGTGCTCTAACTAAACGAAAAAAATCATTAAGACGACTTTTAGAGCAGCATCCAAATTTGCTTAAGATATTTACAGACGAAAGCTTTGATTTTCAATTATAATTTTTGATAATTTATATGTTTTTGTGTTTGCTTTGATTATTAAAATTTACTGAATGCAATGTTTTCATTTATTTGAATAATCATTTTTCATACAGATCAATCTCTCGCTAGCTAAATGACGTAAAAACGTATCGAATATATAACAAGAACCTTAATTTCTAATATTTTGCTAAGCGGTTGTGGTTAAGAGTTGATAAGTGAATCAGGTTCGTTTTATTTCATTTGAAACAGCGTGGATTGAGGTAACCTCTGAAAATACGAAAAGGACAAGCGTGCATCTCCTTGATAAAGGGAAGGATTTACCTTAAATGACCCAGATATTGAGTTAATTAATTTTGTCTGTAGTGTCCCTTAGACTAATAAATATTTATGGTAATATTTTTTATCAAACTTCTGGAATATTGTATTGGAATCGTAATTGTTTATAAATAAATCACATGTTCGTTAATCTCTGAAACGTATGCCAATAATTTTTTAAGATTATAATTATATTGTTTATTACAGTTTATAATATGACACTTTATTCCGACAGGTGATGCTTTTGTCAGGGTGTTCTTTTTGGCACAGATTAGACTGCCCAGTCCACAAGTTTTCTATGAAAACCGGCCAAATGCGAGTCGGACTCGCGCATGAAGGATTCCGTACCATTATCTATAAATAATAATTGAATGATTTAGTTTTCGTTATCGTTTTATAGCCAATAAACACATTCTTATAGAAAATTTATTCACATATTCTGTAATAACGGAAACGTAATATGATTTCAATTTAACAACGAATAATTTGGATAATTCGCCGTCTTGTGGAGGAAGATCCAACTACAAGGAATTCTCGATAAGTAGAATAGTAAAATAAGCGCCATCTATCACTCCGATTTTGAACTACGTTGACTGTACATTCGGTAGATGGTGCCATCTAAAAAAACAAAATGAGAGCCATCTTTATTTTTTTTGTTCTCGAGGGGGAAACCTTCAAAAGGTACCCGACGCCGTGGGAGCGACGCCAGGTTATGTGGGATTTT
>DWTU01001977.1:0-12209 GCA_018251515.1 Cecropterus confusis | reverse complement strand
ACCCAGACCCAGAACAGAAATCTAAACTCATCATTCAGATGTCTGTCTGGCCGGGGATCGAACCCGGAACCCACTGCTTGTCAGACCGGTATTGTGACCGCTCCGCCATGCGGGCCGTCAAATAGTCAGGTCGTCATTACTAGGTACAAAACATTGATTAAGATCTATCGTTGCCGTAAATCGTATTACAATTAATGAATACATAGAAGACAAAACAATGTGGGACTGAGCAATAAAATATATTTCAATAGTTCATTAATTAAGTGTCAAAGTGTAGCGTATCTTGTCAAACAAGCGTGTTTAGTCAAATGTAAGACATGATACTGGAGCTAGGTTTAATTGACATATAAAAACAAATATATATATATATATATATATGTTCCCTATTTGACTAAAAAAAAATAATCATTGCTATTCACTTAGTAAAAATGTGAACTACAATAAACCATAGTGTTGAAACATAAAATTATTTCAAATAGTATTCATTCTGTGATTATGAATTTTACAAATCATTACCGTACTTTTCGATTTTATAGATCTACATGGATGATGCCTTGTTTATGCTTCACTGCTTACAAACCAAGCTTGTAACATACTTTACTGCTGTGGTACAATGCAAATTAGAGGACTACTATTGATACAAATAAAAAAACGTTTTCCTTATATTGAAAATTAATGTCAACTCGCATAGCCGGTTTTGAAAATAGCGCAATATAGCACTTGGTATCTAAAATGGAAGAAAAAATACTCGAAAATAAAATAACTTATAATAAAATTACTTTGATAGATAATAATGAATAACACATTACCGACATTGACACATTCGACTCTACATAACGATATACATATGATCCCTAAACCGATAATTTATTACAATAGCATACGAAATCACATGTGCTTCAGTAATTTCTCATCACTACTCAGGTCGTAAGGTTTAAAATGTAAGTAGAAATAATATAAACATACATGAGGTACATATACCAAATTTTTGGGATGTCTTACTATCAAGAGGCATGCGATATTGTCTATGAATTTATCGTCGACTGCGTCAGAAGGAGGGTAACTTTTCCGAGCGTATGTATGGATGATTTTATTTACTTATGTACATTACTTTGGTACACGCTATAGCCCAAACGGCTTGACGGATTGTGACAGCATATCTTTAGAATCGTTACAGTTTGCAGAGTGAAAGCTACTAAATATACCATTCCGAATATTATAATATTACTATTTTGACTCATATGCTACTATTTTGAAGGTGGTAGAACTCTTTGTGGTTCGCCTCCGAAGGCACCACCGCCGCACCTATTGCTGCCTAACAGCAGTGTTATGCGCTGTTGTTTTTTACTTTGAAGGGTGTGATAAGGGAGACATACTTTTCCGAGGCATTTCATCTTAGTCCTCAGGGGTAGCCACACGTCTGTGGCTAACCTTATGTGTGACTTTGCTTTTACCCAGGGTTGATTACAGATGTCCATGGGCGGCTGTAGCCACTTACCATCATTTGGCCTGCATGCTCGTTTGCTACTTCCGTACTATATAAAAAAAAACGAAAGCTTAAAAAATGGAAGGTCTTCAAAGGTCGTAAGCAGTCGGGTTAAAAATACTGATTTGTCATTCGATAAAGTTGAAAGACGACATCCATTCAATATATTTAATTTTATTTTATTTAGTAGACTGTAAGCGTGGTTTGTGGTGTCGGTTCTGAATAGAGATACTGGCTTTCTTGTGGATGTAAGAGGCAACTAAGGAACAAAGACCAGGAGACAGGCGGCGGCGTCTTTCTGTGTAACTTAAACACCCACTGGGGTCGCCAACAGGCATGATACGAGCGGTTACTATTGACCCTTTAGGGGACCTGTGTCCAGCAGTGGATCTATAAGATTAGTGTATCTAAGTCTTAAATAAACGGAAAATTTTAAGCGTTTTGCGAATTGATATAAAAACATTTGCAAATGTCTGATGAATGCCTATATTTGATTTAATCGTAAAACCGATAATTCTTGTAAATTAATGCATTTTGTGCAAGGTGATTCAATCGCTTCTATTACACGATTTATGTGTGACCAATACCTTATAAATCAGCTAGGTACTAAACATTTTTGATCTACCTCCAACAAATACAGTACCTCATGAGTCCAAAAGCCCAAAAATATATTTTAACTCCGCAGCAGTAAGGCCTAAAATAGATGAACAATGCTATAAAGAAAGACAGCACGTAACAAAAAACACACAACTCAAGAACGTGCATATAACTCAAAATCCGGTACTAAAATATTGAAAACTCGACTTAAATGCCTTTGATGGAGGCTCGAGTTCTGGTTGGTGGGTATAAAGAGGTATACATAGTATCAATCACAAATCAACATTGACGGGTGCGGCCCAGTACCAATGGTTCTTAATTGTCGGGTTGGCATTATCATTAGTCGGGCGAGTCGTGCGCAGGCGCATTCTACACCCTCCAGATCGTATCTTTGATTGTAGATCCCGATGGGCATCCGATCCGTGCTAGATATTCGATATACACCATAGGTATTCTATAGTGCTACGAAAAATTTGAAGCGTTTGTAATACGCGTCCGTAATTGGATGGATGACGCTTGATTAAAGATACCCTGGACTAAATTGGCTGTGATCAGGTGCAAAATCTTAGTTATTTTTAATTTACTATGTTATTTCTTCAGCTCGTTAGAATAAGTCGATTTGAACTACAATCTCTGTTCGACAAACTGTATAAATAAACAATTGGAAAGTGAATTTTATAAAATAATATTGTTTTAACAAATTACATTATCTTTCATAACGTTTCAAAAAAAATTTAAATTGTTGTTTCATGACATCGTACTTTCAAATAAATATTAAGAATGTTTTAACGTATCGATCGATGCACGTAGCGACATCTAGTAGCAAACTCAAAGACTATATTCATTACGATTGATACACAAATGGATGTTTTTAATATGTCTTAAATATTATTCGTTATATTGTATTTTTCTATTTATAGTATGTATAGATATTTAAAATACATTTTTTATGATTTTTTTCTTATATCAAGTCACTATATACAATATATACAATTAAAATATACATCTATTTAAAATAAATCGTATAGTTAATATTCCTATAGTGTAGAACTCACACGTTTCAAATGAATTACATCCCAGACTAAGTCAGCACCGTATTAATTAGGTCATAAAAACATCTAAATGACAATTCAGATACTTTCATAATACTGTGTGAGAGCCAGAAATTTAACAAGGAAAACTCTACCTATATTATCCTTTTATACATACAAAGGTATATACAAATCGATAACAAATGCAAATGTAGAAAGTTTATCCGAATTTCGACACGGGTTTTGTCCCGGGCTGGATTTCAGGTAAGCGTCAGCTTGCTGTGACATACGGGAATCGGCCGTTTGAATTCTGATGGGCTGGTGTGCACACCCCTTTTGATTTATACAATTCCTATGCTGATGACTACTCCGAAATTCTGCCAATCAAATTCACATCAAGGAATTTGTTAGGATCGTCATATTTATACGTAGATATTCCTATTATGTATACATATTTACACCATTGTAATAGGGTTTTAGGACCGTGATAACCGGTCCTAAAAAACTAGAAACCCTAAAATTTGAAAGACAACCAAAAAAATTATAACGTTTCTTATATTTTCTATGTGTTTAAAATGCACTTAACCCATGTACAACATAATATATTTAGATTTTCGAGCAATCATAAATAATTCCTGACAAACTTATAAACATTTCCGCGATTCCCAGATTAATTTGTATGGTTATTTTAAGCTTGATTGCTTGGAGCTTTACAAAAAACATTCCCACCGTTTCCACCTTAATATTAATTCGATACAAATTATTAATTACAAATAACTTTTGTTCGTCCAATGACCACCTACCCATCCGTCATCCGTGGCCCGAGGTAACAGAAACCTCTTCGCAACGCCTGAATTGATGGGCGCACTTTATTGGAGGTGGGACGGCATCTAGAGTCGACTCGAGTCGATATCAACTGATATAGGACTAGCTTTCGATGTACAACGACTGATACGGCTTGATGCTTTTGCGAAACTTTTCTAAATTTATACATCGAATTAATAGAACGGCATTTAGAGTCGACTCGGGTCGATATCAACTGATATAGGACTAGCTTTTGACGTACCAAGACCGATACTGTAGCTAAATTTTGTTAAATTTATAATATGAATTGATTGGACGGTATTTAGTGATAACTCGAGTCGATACCAACTGATATTAAACTAGCTTTTGATGTACCACGCCTGGTACGACTTGATACTGTAGGTAAACTTTGTTAAATTTATAATGCGAATTGATTGGACGGCATTTAACTCAACTCGAGCCGATACCAACTGATGTATTGCTAACTTCAGATATACTTCGAACAATAGTATTTTATACTTTACCTAAACATTGCTTAATTTTTTATGCGAATTTGTGGGACGACATTTCGTGTGGACTAGAGTCGATGTCAACTGGTGTAGATGTACTGCGTATAACGTAGAACTTTAGATGTACTTCGAACAATATGCTTTTTGTTTTAGCAAAACGTTGGTAAATTTACAATGCGAATTGATGTGACGGAATTTAGAGGTGACTCGAGTCGATATTATATATATTATAGGTACTCTCGGTGCTGTTCGATATTTGTTAAATTTTGTTAAATATGCATGCATTTATATGACGAACAGAAAAATAGGCTTTACTTGAACTTAGGCAATAAGTAAACAAAAAAAAAACATAAAACCTGGAGTCTTGTCTGAGTTCCGTTACAGAAAACTTTCAAAGATAAAGAATTAAGTAAACATTCTTGTTCTATATTTATATAATTCACATCTCTATGACACAACGCAGTGATGTAAATATGAAGAAAATGCAACTCTGAATGTCGAAAACTATTATTTACATTTATTTCCTTTAAATTCCTTCAAGTATCAAGAAGTCCTACAGTCTTGAAATATCGAACAGACGGCACCGAACGCTCGCCTTACAACAAATCATTCAAGCGGGGCCAGTTCTGAAACGTTTCCATTCTTTTATTGATTTATTTCGTATTATTATTAATTTGAAAAAGGCATCTCGAACGAGTTATATATTAAAACGTTAAGCTCCCGCCCAATCTGATAACGATGTATTTATAGCCAGTTTTTCATTAATATCGTTTTTTGAGCATCATCTGCTCGGTCCCTTTTCTATCATTGTTGCTTCTAAGTTCTGAATAAATCAAAAGTAAAGGCGTCTGTTTGATGATTATTTTTCGATTCCCAGTTCGGATCACTAATCAACTTCATAATTTTAGGGTTTGAAATTTAGTAATGAAAGTTATTTATGATTTGGAAAGACGTGTTTCGGTTGATTTTTAATTATTGTACACATTGATCGAGGTTATTTAGGTGGGGTAAAATTATAGTGTTTTTTTTTTGTAGTAAATTAAGCAATAAGAAAGTTTAATGTTTATAATGGTTCACTCTATTAAATTTCATTCATTGGAAGAGTATTAATGGCAATAGTATTTGCGAATTATAAGCATAAATAAGTACCTGAATAGATTTTCGAAACAGTGTAATATAATAGCAAATTTATCAAAAGGCAATCTTGAAGTCAAGTTGCTTAACATACGATGAATAGCTAACATTTGCCAAACATCGCTCCAAGATTCGTTCAGCTGATCTCCAATACAATTTCATAGACTATTCTAAACAGTGGTAACACCTTCCGTATAAAATACACGACAATATGTAGTTGTCACCGCTTGATAGAACCTGTCTCTCAAACTATCTACTCGCTTTCCTACACAATCTCTCTTCACCTAACCTAATCACATTTGGCAGTGATCGAAAGAAAACTTTGCGAAAAAACATTGAAGTACATTTCACGTATAAGGTGTGAGGCACTTAGGACGTTCTAAATCCATCGGATAACAAACGGAATTCCAGGTTATCAGGGATGTGTAAAACCGTGATTTTCGCATTCCATTTCCGAATTCATTCGACTCGAAAATCGTACGCGCAAACAAAAACAGCAATGGATAGCATTATTAGTAATATTGCAGTATTTTCTTTAACGGAAGGTCGTGATAGTTTTCGTTGACGTCCCAAGAGGACAGAAGCTAGGTGTTGAGATGATCCCGGCTGGATAGATCAATGATACGTCAAAATTGCTATGCTTGTGGGAGCGAAATCGGGACAGTGATAGATACTGAGGTGTGAAATATTCCTATCCTCTCGGGACCCCGGAACCGAAATGCAGTTACTGATGCTTTCATTTCAACCCATTTCTCTCCTACTGCTGGGCACGCGATTTCTATCAGAAATAGTCTTTAGGTTGACCACTCTGGAAAAGCACAGATTGGTCAGAAGACTTCCTACTTCCGACTTTGTGAGACCTTCTTACGTATTATAAAATTATTAGTTACGTAGATTTCCTTGCGATGTTTTGCCTCGTCGTTAAAACAAGTTATATTTGTATATAAACAAACCATCTGGGTCTTTAACCCGTCTGGATTTTAAACCCGGGACACGTGGTGTGAGAAGAAATTCATACGCTGGGCTATAACATATAATAGAATAATTTGATTATTCTAAACATCTAAAGATATTGCTGATATTTCCGAAATTGGATACAATACGTACATAGGAAATCCCGACATTAGCGACACCTGAGATTCGAACCCTAGACCCCCTGACTGAATTTAAAATCACTATACCTTTTATATGAGTGCTATTATGCAATTTTAAGCGGCGACAAATGAGTTACGATCTCATTACAGTGATGGAGGTTTTTGAAAGAGAAGTGCATTTATTGGTCTCTGCGGTTATTTCATGAGATACGGCTAGTGGCGGAGATTTAATGCGATTAATTCATTTTAGTCAGTAAGTTATATGGTTTCATTTTTAATTTTGAGATATTGATGGAGTTGAAGTATTCATCCTAATGCTCAGGGAGTTTTTCGTTAGTAACAAACGGATGGGAAGTCAGATTATACGTGGAAATAGACGTTTTTTATCATTATCACTTTTAACGTACACGAAATTTTATCTCTTAAACTCGAGGCTGTAAAAATTTAAAGTATTGTGTATCCTCTAGATTATAGGTAGTTTTTTTTTTCATGATTGAAGGAGCAACCGAATATGCAATAGGTGGTTACTACCATCTATGCATCTATAAACAACTTGATAGAGACCACTGGTCTATCAAAGATTGCCTTCGATCCAGTACTAAGATTACCTCATATGAAAGTGAGGCGGCAACAACACCCTTCCACCGAAACTAAAAAACTTCTTCACTCGACGACGACCCACGTGGTGGAGCGGTCACCATACCGGTCTGACACGCAGTGGGTCCCGGGCTCGACCCCGGCCAGACAGACATCTGAATAATGAGTTTAGATTTCTGTTCTGGGTTGGGTTATGTATCCGTCTATGTGTGTCCATGGCATTCACGACAAAGAAGAAAATCCTAGTGTCGGGCTATGAGTGTAGAATGCGTTTATTTTTATGTTAGAAACGCCTAGAAATAGGCGTTTTTGGCGGTTCCTCCTCGGAACCAAACCACACTCATTTTACCTTGCTTATGTAGCAGAAAAATATCCAATCTACGGGACCATATTTTTTCAACGCCGTTCATGAACATCTGTAATTAAAATCAAATAGGATAGAAGTACCACCTTATGTCAGACATGCGTTATCACCCTGGAGCACTATGATGAAATACCAATTTTTTTCAATATACTGAAGTAGCAAACGAACACATAGTCCACCTGATGTAAGTGGCTACTTCCTCCCATGCACATCTGCAATCAACCTCAGATAAGATTCTTGAGAACCAAGTTAGAACACCTCGGATGAGCACCTCTCCCTTCATACACTCTTTGGACCAAAACACAGTAGTTAGCGCTGAATAATGTTGTTATTTGTTAGAAATAGGTGAAGCGGTAATTCTTCCGGAGTCGAACCACAAATATTACCTTCATGTATTTCTTCCTTACCTTCCCTTTAGACCAGAACAGCGTGTCAATGCTGTTATCAGATATAGCGCCACAGGAAGGATTATAAGGAACCTTTAATAAAAACTTTTCAATCATATTCGCTTAGTTTCTCAAAAGCTACGCTGCGTAGACATTTTCAACAATCTACAATGATTCATAAACTACCAATCAAAACGGTTTTCGATAACGGCGATAATTTCGGAAGCCATTTATTTCAGATCTTGTTCAATCGCACACACGGGCAGGAGCCTTCAAAACACCATTAAATTAAACCTCATTGTCTCAAGTTCTATCGGATCGAATCGCAAAACACCGTACCTGTAACCCAATAATTGTGTACATAAATCATTTGAACGACTCCAGATAATTCTCCCTCGAAAGTAAATGTTTGGTAAAAGACGCAAACGACGGCGTTTTTGAAATAAGAATCGCGGACATGTAAACATTTTTCGTGAATTAGAAGTTGCAGATTTTTTTACTTTACTAGAAGTAAAAAGTTGCAATTACGTGAAAATTAAATTGAATTGTATAAACTATAGTAAATAACATTCTATACCAATATTGAAAGAAATCTGTTCAAAATAATTATCTTCAACAAATAGTCCGGAGTATTAATATCTCTCACACTGATTGCTTTAGTTTCGTCACCAACCTATTATTGTCCTACTGCTGGGCACAGATCTCCTCTCAGAATCAGAGACCTTTAGGCAATAGTCCACCGCACTGACCAAGTGCGAATTGGTAGACTTCACACAATATTTTTTAAAGAACTCTTAGGCATGTATTTTTGTTCACGATGTTTTCCTTCACCGTGAAGCAGTTATAATCCATTTCTAAAACGCACATAAACACATAAGTGTTTAAGTTTGCTGATAAAAAATTGTAGTCATTAGAAGTATTGTAAAATTTCGGCTTGGTCAAACATTAACTGTACTATTTCCTGTCTTCCCCCACAACCCGCTATCTTTTCTCTAGCGTCCCATTAACCGCTGCTCTCTTATAAATTGCATCCTCCCGTAATTCTCCCTCTACCGTAAGGGTTTGAACAGACCGACGATAACGCGATACGTGCAGAGCGCGACTTTTCAACCTTTTGTTGGGCAAAAGACGATAATGTCCGTAATGTATGCGCCCTGTTGGCGTTTTTGCGTCTGTCACATTTTATACGTATATCATCTCGAGTTATTGTGCCCTTATGATTTTGTGATATACCAGCCCATCTTCTTGTTTAATTTAATTCTGCTTCTATTTTCAAAGGTTTTTCGTATCTCTGTAACTTTGGGTTCAGAGTTACTGACTTTTAAAATAGGAAATATGCTTTCAACATACATCGTTGTTTAGGATTTTTGCATGAATGTCATCGACACACGGAGAGGCGAATGCTACGATAAGACACCCAGAATCGATTGCTTTTAAAGAAATTTTCTGGGCTAATGTTGTCCATCACCTGGAATGTTTAACCATTGCCGTGTTAATTGACCGTATTTGCGCAATTGTGTCTGTAAATTAATTACAATCAAAACCAAAAATCATAGTATTTTTTTAAAATTCCTATTTATATTTTCGAACAAAATATTTTGTATTTCTGATTGTTACTGATTTTGTCTATATTGATGGCTTTTTTCCTTTTGTCTTCAATAATAATTGTATTATATCTGGTTATTATCTTGAGTTTATTATTTTTAAATGTTCCAAAACTATTTTGACCATTCTCTAGTTCTAAAACTACAGCATTATAATCGTATCCGAGTCCAAAACTCAATTAAACTACACTATGCCCATGTCCCAAGCATGAGCTACCCAGATCGGCATCTAGATAATAAACCAATCGTTCGAACCTTACCTGATAACGCATTTATTGCATAAGTTATGATTGTGTCATTTGAATGGATCTTAAGGGTTATAAAGTTTGGTAAGGAAGTTCCCTTTGTAGCTGACTCCAAACTATATACGTAAATTATGATGGTAGAAACTGATATTTTTGACCACATCACGGTTACTAAAAGTGGTAGAATTCTTTGTGGTTCGAGTTTACGAAGCACCACCGCCACACCTATTTCAGCCTAATAATAGCACTGTTATGCGCTGCTGTGTTCTAGAATGAACGGTGATTAGGGAGTCATACTTATTCGAGGCGTTCTACCTTAGTCGTCTGGGGCAACAGCGCATCTGTGGCTAACCTCAGGCGGCAGTACCTACCAGTAGGTGGACGGCATGCTCGTTTGCTACTTAAAAATTATTAAAAAAATCTCTGCCTGGAAGCAATACCTTTATCTAAAAAAGAGAGGAAATGGCGTGCCCTTTACTTAATAGTAGTGACCACCTATGGTTAGTACGAATCGATTGTGGCTCTGCCTGAAGTGGAAACAGATACGTTGCTGCCCCTGAGCCCTAATTTGAAAGGTATCTAGTTACCGCACTATTATTTGCGTTAGTGGTTACAATTTTTACTGCCATAACAGCATTTAACGGCATTTAAGTAAGGGTACTCAAATTTATGTAACATATACCTATTGCATCTTCTAGTTAGTCATTTAAATAGAAAATTATTCATATCATATATCAAGGAAGAAGATATAAGCATGTAATTAATCGTTGACATAAATTATGAGTCTGTTCTCCACTTACAAAACGCGTAAATACACATAAAAAGTGTCACCCGAAAAATTACAAGCTAAAATATTATCAACTCGCGGCGCGTAGAACAAACGAAACACACTTCATTTTTACTCACGCCGTCTAATAGATTTTCCTGCTAAGTGCTCTCTGAACAATTTCATAAAGAAAAAAAGAAGTTTTAGCGGGCGTCCCATTCATTAAGCCACGTACAAGCAAGGGCGACGTCACGCGATGATTTAAGGGCATGAGCGGTAATGGCGCGATAAATAACGCGGTCAGCGCTACCCTAAGTACGCAAAATGGCGCCACTTAGCCGGGCAATGCCATCTAGCGACAACTCTTAACAACTGGTGCCTCTGGTGTAGATATTTCACTTGAAAGTGTATGTTATTTATAAAATAACTTTCGAGCGATTTTAAATTTTTAGACTTGACTTTCAAACGCTATTGTTTATTTTCTAAAATAATTAGATACAAAGTCGAATCTTGTACATCGATCGATGCATTGTAAAAGTCCCAAGCCATATTCATAGATGTCACTACTAGTATGGTCATATACCATATTAAACTTCCTATTCATTATAATTTTCAGTCGCAAGTAATACAAACGTTATCGTTAATGAAAACAGAACTCCTATATTGTTTACATATTGATTTCTCTATAACTGAATCATGACAACAGTCGTAACACAACTCATTTAAAAGTTCCAGATTGATCAGGTAGATAGCAGCACTTATATGTTCAATGACCACACGATGACCATATCATGTAGTTTTCAAATTTATCAATAGATGGCGTAATTATATCGATCTGATAAAAAATCTTTAAAATATTACACAGCCGTTTGGAATAACATATTTGTGAACATTTTTAAGTAAAATACTTATACTTAATAACTTTGTATCATTTGTAGTCCATGACGTAACACAAAAGCCCCAAAAGCAAACATTGTGATTTTTGCAATGATTGCAAAATCAATAGCAGTAAGTATCAAGATTTAGTGTCATGATGATTAACAGCGGAAGGATTTCCGTCAGTCCATGGCTATCTTAATTCGGTGGGTATCGTTCCTTCGCATCGCACGTCGCTTGTTGCCCATTAATTTCGCAGATGTCGCTAGTGGGTTGGGAAAAATCTTTGTTGTTAAATTGTGTTTCGATCGATCATGTGATAATGGTGATTTTTTTTATAATTAATGGCGACATTTTATTTATTTCTTAATCTTTTACATTAAACAGGACATGCTTATGTCAACTTAAAAATTATCTAGGTGGTACAACGAGTCAGGTTCGACCATGGAGTTACCACAGCTACACCAACATATCTAGCGTGTAGGCAGTTGTTGCTTTTCGTTGGAAGGTTGTGGTTACCGGCCCACTTATGTAGCAACGTAAGTTAATTACAGTAGTCCAGGGTGGCAGTCGCTACTTACCATAACATGGTAAGGTTTTGCAGGTAGTAGCACTCATTGTGGTGACTGCGGAAGCACCACCGCCCCACCTAATTCTGCCAAATATCAGCAGTGTTATGCGCTGTTGTGTTCTGGTCTGAAGGGTGTGGTAAGGGA